>OMNN01003550.1:3739-22698 GCA_900302755.1 Chromis chromis
AGGAGTCACTAACCCCAAGTAGCTGGTGATTCAATGTGAGGTTTTGTGTTGAACTGACTGGGTATATTCGTCTGTCTGTAAGGCAACCTGAAGCTATAACTACACTATATTTCTGTAAGAGGTAACCTAGGTTTGTGTAAATGTTAATTATATTACTCTCCAGAAGTTTATAAAGCTAAAACTAAATCTTTTATAACACAACAGATGAAGAAACACTTATTCATGTTGTCATATGTGGCTAACAACCTATTAGTTAAAGTCATTATTCACAGTGAAAGCCATCAGTATACCAAATCATTACATCATTAACATGAACACCACCAGACCTTTCTCAAAACTTAAGATTACCCCACTAATAAACAAGCCAAGCTAAATAGAAGCTACTAATCAGACCAACAGCATCAACAGGCTGTAATCATGGCAGGAATCACTGATGTGTAACTATTGTTAGTGTGTCACATGGTTATGTTTATCATGATCACCCGATGATGGTGATGTTTTGGTTTTATTTTGTGAGTTAGAACAACAAGTTATTCTTCTTTTTAGCATCCATGCTATAATACATCACAAAGTCTTGGCAGGGCACCACCATGTGCTATAATATCTCTCAGTTTGCAGTAGGTCACTATGCTCTGCTGACTTAATAAACTATGCATCCAACAACAATGATTATTCATGTCATTCTTCAAAGGTCCTTGAAAGGAGCTTGATGCAGCAGCGATTCAACCTTTCGTATTAATTCAAGCTTGGCTAAGATTGTACCATCTGGGCCCTTGTACTTCATGATTAATGCCAAAGAGTTGATTCATATGTGCAATTGGAGTTTAATAAACAAGGATTTCGGAGTTAAATGGCACATACAAATGCTTGGGATGAGCTCATTCATAGTATCTAATTTGTGTTCTTGGTAATAAAGCCCACACATAATTGCTCACTACAATCATCTCCCAGACACACAAATATTAGGATTTTGTGATTAACATAATGTGTTTCTTCCATAGAGGAAATAATCCTACAACTCTAAGATGCCTTCAGACATATGTACATAAGATTCTTTATTTGGTCCAAATTAACTTACTACTGGTACAGTGTGATTAACACTGGGACAAAAATAATTACTGTTCATCACTGTGCAGATTAGGCGTCGACAAACTTTTTCCTTTTACAACCATGTTGTTTGTACTAGATATTATGGCTTGGCAAACAAAATTAACTTTGTAATCCTTCTCTAGCTCACATTCCCTTAGTTTATTTCAATGTCACAGCAGTTGCTGCAGACTTCATAAAAGGAAGGTATTAGGGCTGCTGATAGCATCCCAACCTGACACAAAGGCACCACACAACAGTGACCTCTACAGGAACACAAAGGACATCAACTGACATCTAGTTCATGCTTTCTGTAAAACTGTTAGATACCTTTGCATGTCTGTTCGATATTTTCAGATCACGGACCCCGAAATGAACACATTAAGTATTTAATTCACCTGATTCTGTTCTACAAACATTAAGATTCCAAGATGGGATAAAATTCTTAATGCTAATATAGTCATACATTTGATTATAATTATTCAGGTTTTGAACAACCTAAGAGTTTTAATAAATGTTTTGACTCTGTAGAATCTGTGACATAATTGTGGAATTTAATTATTGCCTATTTACCAGAGGAACCCCTTGGATCTGGCTCAAAGATCAGTTAGGACCAATTGTATTTTAAGGTGTAATGCAAACAGGTGAGGCTTCTGCATATCAACAAGTAATGCCCTCACAAACCCCAAAAGCCCTCTGCTTTCAGTTGAAGACAAAGAACAGTGCAGACCAGTGTCTTTAGTGGTGTAGAGGAAGAATGGGTGGGTGCCAAGCCACACAGACCACAGCCAAGTGCAGGATCACAGAGGAGGAATGAATGATGCTCAGATAAGGGACAAAGTAAAGAGGGCAGACCAAACAGGAAATCTAAGAAGGGAGAATGTGCGGGGCGTTGCCTGCCTGAGCAGGAAAATGTGTTGATACAAATATGTTGCATTCCTTTTTGCTTTTTTTGTTGTTGTGTTGTGTAATTTTGTGTTGTGTGCTTTTACAAAAGAAGCAATCACAGACAACATCCCAATTTAGCTCATATGTACATCATCGGGTATAATCAGAAATATAAGGTGCATGGACAGGTCAAATCCTTTCCACTGGTATCATTAGCAGTTTAAATTATTTTAGGACACTGTCACAAATTCTTTAACGTTCAAAATCAGGTTAGTTTTACAGCTAACACAAATCAGGAGATTCTACATCCAGAGCACTACCGAGATCTAATCCTTTGCTCCATGGCCTCAGGCCCATGTCGGAATTTTGTGGAAAACTGTTGAGGTTTTGACTTATCTAGCTGACAGCAAGGCAGAAAAACTAACTAACTATGCAGAAACATGTAACTTCCATAGAGGAAGCAATAAATCTGTGCAACTCTTCCACTGCAACTCTTCTGTAAAAGATGTGTGCAGAGGCAATGAATACTTTGATTAGAAATAAATTAACTAGCAATGAAGAATCACACATCTGATATTTTTTTTATATATATATATGCATTGAGGGGGTTAAATGTGCAGTTTTCCAGCTAATGTCCTCATGGCACAATTGAAGACCTAAAAAAAGCAAAATCAGTAATTGAGAACAGGGAGAGAATGGAAAAAGAAACACATAGGCTAATCTGCCTCTTTTCCCACACAAGGGACCGGGAGAACACAGGCTATGTTGTACCCCCCTTTCCTTCTTACCCGAGTTCTCCTTTATGTATTCAAATTCACTTCAGCAGCATAAAATTCTCCCAAGAGACAGCATTGTCCTCCTGCTTGTCCCTTGGGCTTCCCATCTCCCAGTAACATCTCTTCACTCCACACAATTTAGCCCTAGACCTAAAAGACAGACTTTTTCCACAGCACCCTCTTTATAAATAGTTCAATGCAATTTAATGAAAATTAATCAAAACGCCTATTTAAAAAAAAGCCACCACTGAATGCATAGAATGTTTTTAAAGGCCTAATGCAAATTATTTCAGCTCTCAGTTTTGTTAGTGGGACAGTCTGAAACAAACGCGCTGAATAGCCTTTCACTGGTTTTAACCCCTGAATAATAATCTGCGTTGTGTTATTATGTGTGAAAACAAAGGGTACACACATTTTTTCCCTCTCTGTCTCGTTGCATTCAGGAAACGTAGAATGGCAAATTTTGCACTGATGGCTGAGTTGCAATCGCAGTTACAAATGTACGAACACTATACTTTCATAATAACGCGGTCCAAATGTTTCAAAAGGCGCGTAGGTCTGCTCTAGTGAACTTGAATGTGTGGTCCTTGGTGCATAAAGTAAGCATAAGGCCAACTCTATAGCAATGAGGCTTTACTGAATGAAATGAAAAGCCTTAGGCATCAGAGTTAATACATTAACACAAGGGGAGGACTAACAGACAAGAAAAAAATACTAAGAAGTGAAACAGAACGAATGATCAGTGTAGTAGTAGAATTATGATTGTTATGGCTTATATTTTGACACTGTCTTTCACACTGAAGTGGTGATCATAATCTGTAATCTTTTTAGGTAAAAGTAAGTGAATCTAAAACGGCAGAGTGGATTGATATCATAAGGGGGTTCTGCCAGAGGCTTTCACTGCAAAAAAAATCATCACATAAACCACTTTTGTGGGAGCGATTCTATCACATTCTAAGTATCGCAATATTATCATATCTATTCACTGCTAGCATGATGCAAATAGGCTCAATGGCGTGCTTGCCTCTACAAAACTCTCCCACAGGGTTCTAATAAAACAGTACAATTTCCCACTCTCCATTCTCCCTCAGAAACGTACCAGTCTGCAGCCCTGTGATCTGCGACAGACAAAATGAGACGCAGCAGCTACAACAGAACTGAGACACAGTCGGAGTATTCCCTGCGCTCCTTGAATAGATAATGCTTTCCTTCACATTCCTTTATTCTTTCAAAAAGAATGCATCAGAGGCCAAATATTAATTCTTCTCGTCATATGGAGGAGCTACACAAGTGGCATACTAGGATGGGCTTTTGAATGATTAAGGGAACACATAAAGGGTTTCTTGTGGCGCTTTGAACTTTCTGCAGAGTTCTGAGCACTCTCAACTTATTCCCCACTCTGCAGGAGACTTGATGTTAAAAGACAACATTAATGAAAGCTCTGTAACAGGTAGAGACAGAGGGATTAATGCAATCTAAACACAGCAAGCCTCTCAGAACTGGCTCTGGCTAGCAGGTGAACGGGGGGAAACACTTTTCCTCACTTTTCCTCTTTCCTCCCACCATGAATCTCCTTTAAAGAAATGCCAATAGATCTGATTGCCTAATTTTCTATTCCCTCCCTCCCTCCCCGGGCCCATAAAGATGCACGTGTGGGGGAATCACTTCAAGGAATGACATTGACTGGGGAAGTGCTGACTTGCACCACTGTTTGTCTTTTGATGTGAGAGATCAAATCAATGTACACACCGCTCTCCGAGCAATGTGCAGGCAGATTAGCATTAGCCTGAAGGTGCCTGCTTGCCCTCAATCATTAGCGTTTACGTCCGACTCTCCAAATAATCAGGATTTACTCAGTGCTGCTGTGCGCTGAATTGATAGGTGCAAAGACAGCATAACATTTAGGATTGGAGGGTAGTGTAAGGTTGTCATAATGAGACTAACACCTACAGCACAGAAGCCACAGACACCGCCTGACACTGACATTTTTTTCTTGGTGTGAGCAGCGTTATTTGTCACTGGTCTGGTGTGCAATGGTGCTTTCACATGGAAAATACCACGATGAGATCTCCTGAGTGCTTAAGTCAGATGGATTGAATGCTCTTGAACACTGATAAAGGTTGATTTCAGGTTGTGTCAACATTATTGTGGGCAAACTAATGCAGAATAATTATCATATTTTGTCCTGTCAAAACCCAGAACAATGACATATTTAATGCTCTAAAGTGTGCCTTTGCGTCACGAGCAAGAAATAAGCACAATAAATTCATATCAGTATATTTAGATTGTATACTTTCTGACAAATGCCAATCCTGCATGAACTGTCAGGGTTAAGTATACTCAAACAATGACTATGTAAAAAGAAAAACTATTACGGGTGCAACTTTGAGATTAAAAAGGCATAAAGATCTTGGCAGTGCATTTCTGCCACATTTGAATTCATACTGTTTGCCTGTAACTTCATGCTAATGATCAAAGTTAAGGGGGGGATTCTCCTGAGTGCAAGTTATGAAGATGAGATGAGGAGAGAGAGGGAAGGGGAGAGGGAGAGAGAAACTGCTTTGCTGCCCTGCTTTGAACACTTTTACACTTTCCAACAAGCTTTGTTTTTTAATTGGCTGAAATTAATCTTAGGGATGTAGATGCCTGATTTGCATTCATTAAAACCCAACCAAAAGAAGTCATGCTTAATTCCAATCAAATTTGCTTAATTATGCATGGCGAGATATTCCCAAATGAGCTGTGGATTTTTGTTAGACCCTTTTTTTGTTTCCTATAGCAAATAAAATGTAATGAAGCTGTCTTTTTGTGTTTTACTGAATGTTGAGGAGCATATGAGGAGCACCTTGAGCCTGGGCTGAAAACAATATTACTGCTAAAGTAATTATAAGAATCTGCATTTTTCATTGTTAATTGTGGATGTCAGCATCATTAATTTTAATTTACGGCAGGCAATAAAATTAAGAATACTTTGTGCTGATGTTTTAAATCATGCCTGTGAAGGGGACACATAATGCAACTTAAATCTCGAGTAGATATTGATTGGGGTGGATGGTCTTTTCTATGAATCTTAAATAGGCAGACGCTGGGAATCTGCTTGAGACTTCACTTTTACGAGTTAACTCCAGCACCAGATAGCACAAGTGCAATACAATTAAAGAAGTGTCAGTTTATGCACACACGCGTTTGTGCGCGTTCACATACACACACTTAATCAGCTAACTGCCTAACAACAGAATGATGCTGAACCAGATAAGAGCTCTCATAAAGGAGTGAATGCAATAACAACATAATCAAACGGCTAACTTCTTCATGAGGAGTTCAAAAAAAAGAACATGTCTACATATCCAAAATCAAATAGCACCGTGTTCCTGAGGAGTTTTCAATAGCACTTGTTTTGACAGTCATATTAATTAGATTGTCGGACATTGTCAGACTGTTTGTACAGACGGACTGAAAACAGAATGGAGGAGTTTGAGGTGCAGTACTGTACTGTACGTGGTCTATGGGGGATGACATTATGTGTTTCTGCTCCAACACTTGATTTATAGCTTCATTTGGACCGTGCTTGTACGAAACACATCCTGCTGCTGCAGGAGCTTTAGTGCATTGTAGTCTGAAAACAAAGGAAGAATAAAATTGATCTTTCTGGACACACACAAAATCAATGAATGGCTATTTCCTGTTCCATGGCATGTTAGTCCAACTGACTTGCTCAATCCTTGAACTTTCCTTGTGTCCTCATTGCTGGAAAGGAAAGGTCTTCAGAGTTCAGTGGAAACTTAAGATGATGTCATTTCAGATGCCTTGGATGAGAAATTTTTGTTTTAACTCCCTGCCTTGACCCTGAAAAGAAAATACCAAAAAGGCCTTCGGTTCATATCCTTCTATTTGCTTATTTTACCTAATGAGCCTATTCTTTGTTTCAGATTTGTACCGTGTTCAATTAAATGATGTAACTCTTACAATCAGACGAGAAACAAGCAAAACAAAACAGTTCTCATAAATATATGTCTTCAAATGTGTGGAGTTACTGCTTAAATTCCATGTGTTTACCTATTATTCCAGAGGATGTGTTTGTACCTGTTGTACAATGCATTCTGTTCTCCAACAAGGTGATTATGTTTCCAACACAAAAAGACTCTACAGTGATGTTCAATTGTTCTCTTTCAGGCTGGCTGTTAGCCAGCAGCTCCTTCATGACACATGGAGCTGGTACTATCAGCTCCCCTCTCCTCTTCCTGCCTGCTTTCCTGCCGGTGACTGAAGCAAGTCACTCTAATGCAACAATGATGGTGATTTCACTCTGCTTATCGAAGCGAGTAAGTACTTAAGCAGCTGCTTGTACTTTGATCCAATTTACTTCCTGAATGTGTGCTTCCTCACGCACAGTAAACAGGCCTGCCTAAGTTGTCATTAGTTCAAAGCCAAGGCAAATAGTTCACATGATTATTGTTTGCTCATTTTTTTAGTTCTGCTTTGTACAGTAGCTCTGTTAACAGAAGTCAGTTAACGTAAGTGACAGGTCCTATAAATATAGGGCATATTTCATGTATCAATTTGTATGTAACGGCAATGGCTCTAATTCAATATTTCCAGCAGAGCTCTGGAGGTTGAATGGGAAAGCCATAAGCTGAATACCGCAACCTTTAACATCATTGTGTGCTTGACTCATCCCCAAGGACAGGACAGATAAAAGATGATCAGTAAGAAAATTGATAGCACTGATTTAATAAACATCCTCAAAATGATCTCTGTGACCTGCAGGTAGTGCAGCAGTCACTCGTACTTCGCCTGGGTTAAAGAATCAAGTGAGATGATTCATTTGAGTGACTGAGGTAGTTGAGTTTGATGGATCATTCCTAAAAGCATCATTGCTAATCTTCAGCTCCTCTTTTTTAGGTTATTCACAGATCAGTGAGTTTTCCGGCTAATCCTGGACCTGACGCTGCTCTTGTCTGTGTACATGGTATTCATCATACTCTGACAGGGAGAGTCCTTCAGACGACAAATAACCTTCAGAGAGAGGAGGCAGGCAAGCAGTAGGTGTGCAGTTATTTTGGATACATTTCACAGTGGAGTAGGAAAGCTGCATGGGGAGATGTATGGTGTCCTTGTTGGGTGCGAAGAGATGGACCCCTCTCCGTTTCCTAGCATAATCATTCTGAGCCTCAGCCATGCCTTCGACAACTCAATCAGACAGCCCTCTACCTGTAAAGTGGCTGGGTTGATTTGATTGCCATTTTTATTGGATCCCGGTCACATAAATCAAACCAATGGGGACGGCTGTACAGACGTGACCACTCGTCATTCGCTAGTAGCCTTGGAAACATTGTTTCGGGGGCCGCGTGGCTGTCATCGGAGGTAAATCAGGGGTCTGAAGTTTCTTTCCTCCAACACAGGAGCATGGAGTTAAATCATCTTGAAAATTGATGTCACTGTGCCCAAGTGTTTTCACCTATCCCTTAGATAGAGTCCCATCAACTGGTGACAATGTCAGCACTTTCACCCTTCTCTCAAAAAAAGGATGTTTCCTGTCCTCGGGCCCACGGGCCTGCTGTGGCTGATAAGAGCTGGTAAAGTTTTGACCTTTTTCAGGACAGATTTTTGTCTTTAAAATGTGATAAATGCTTTGATGCTAATCAGAACAACTAGAAACTTTACAGTTTAACAGGCAAATATGTGATAAACTTTTTGCAGTAAACTAGTTTGCTCTGCTACAATCAGATGGTTACTGTCAGAGTAATTTATCCTGTTAAATAAAGCAGACTGCCACTCTAGGCGGTAAACTCAGAAACCCTGTCTGTGAAAGTTAATACATTGTTCCTCGCTAAGAACTGTCTGGCGAGCATTTTGATTCAGTGCGAAGTGATTAAGTCTATCATGTCCACCAGCGCTTACAGTGGGAACATATTAGATTAAATACAGGTAGCTAATTTCCTCCTCTGCATGGGTGAGTGGGAGTATGAATGAAAGTGATGTAAAATTAATTTAGACCTCTAAAATTTTGATCACGCCGAGGCTATTTTGGTTCTCATGATGACAAGTAATAGGAGGTTGTTGCTTTCTAACCTCACAATATTACCACGTTTGCCTATAGGGCTTTCAGGATCAATTTCATTCAGCATAAATATCACTTGATCTGTAAAACAAATTAGAAATAATAAAAGCCATGAAAATGCACCCAAGCTCTATTGAGATGTCCCTCCTAGCCATGTGTCAAGACTGAAGACATTAATGATACACGGAGGAGAGAAAATTACCATCTAGGATACGTCCGAACCAGTAAACTGGTAAACAAGCTGGCCGTTAGGAGTGGGGATGATTTGAATCAACAAGGGTGAACAGATATGGATACTCGGCGCATTAGTGTTAATAGGAATAGATTATGGAGGGATTTCGTGGAGTGACCTTCAGTGCACTAATTGAAATAGTATTCCGAGTCAGCAGTGGAGTAATCAACTTAAACACAGAATCATAAATCATCATGAATAGCGCTGTCACAACCAAGCCATTAGCCTCGTGTTTTTTCTCCAGCAACCTCATGAAAATATCTGCCACACCGATCCGTAGGTTAATAGGAACAGAAATGGCATTTAGAGTCTATTTGGATCAAATGTACTGTGAGCTTGAAAGTAGAACTTTGCTAATTTGCAGGTAATGTGAATTGATGTAGTAAGGGTTGAAGATAGTTCAGGCAACGAGTCAACACAATAACTCTGTGGAAAAACGCGAGAGCTTGATAAAGCCTTGATCATAACGCCGCTTTGTGACAAGTTCTCTTTATATGTGACCAGGAGGCCCAGCAGTGGCCAGATATGTTATCAGGCAGGGGTTAGGTAATCATGTTGGCTTAGTGTGACCTTTGTCTTTTGGTATTAATTATGGCTGACAAAAACGCAATAAATTGTGGGACCACAGAGCTACGCTTGTTCTCTCCGAGCGTGTGTAAGGTACAACTTGGGTGATCATTGCACAATCCACCACACTGTCATTGTGTGTGATACTGCACATTGTTAGTAACTACACTCTTCATTAGGTCTAATGCAAGTTTATTTACGCATTATCACTTAATGCCACATTTATTTCAAGTATCGATACAAAGTGCTTTGTCAAAGTTTACAACATCTATATTAATATCAACAAGTGCTCCCGCAGTAAATAGCTTTTTAATTGCAACTAAAGTGAACGAATTAGATACTAAACAGTCGCTTAGCGTCAGTAAAACGTCTTTCACACAACAATACCCAGCAAACTTGTCAGAAATGCTGATAAGAGGGCCGATCCTGAGCGCTTACACTGCATTAATCAAATAGCAGGTCTAATTAAAAGCGCTTTAAACAAAGCTTTTTTTCTAAATGTTGCTCAGGTATGGCAATAATTTTTGATCAGCCAAGCCTGGAAGACAAATAATTAGAACTGCCACAGCGGCCTGATGAGTGATGTCAGCATCTCCGAGTGACCTTCCCCTGCTAATTAATTTTCATTCCAGGGAAAAAAGACCCCGTTGTTGCACATTATTAATTGAGTTCATGAAAAGATGCACCTGATTAATTTTTGTTGATAATACTTGTCATTCTGGCCGCCGTTCGTAATCATTTTATGGGTTTTCATCTTAGTGTTTTTCAAAGTTGATCTAAGTCATCTTTACTGGGGATTAATTTGTCCAAAGTAGAAATGCCCCGTCCCAAAAGACAGCCAGGCCTCAGTGTATCTCACTTAGATGCCTGGTAAACACATGGTTCTTCTTTGTCAGCATGTTTATTTTTATTTTCCTGGCCACGTTCGTAGTAGACACACACACAGTGAGAGTAAGTAAGAATTATTAACCTTAACAATTAATAATTAACTTTTATCACCACACCATGTTGTGAGTCTATAAAAATGCCGTTACAACACTTATTCACGGTGAGATGCTTTGTAAGAGGGCCATTCATACCAACTCACCTACTGCCTCACAGTTCAGTCATGAATTTTCTTTAAAAGAATTGACATAGAATCTGTACTAAGTTCATGGTACCTTGCAAAATCCTAAAACTCTACTCCAAATATGTTTTTATTTATGAATTTTTTAATCTTGAAAGAACTATATTTATACAAGTGTAGGTGTTTATTTTTGAGGATTAGAGAGCCTTTCTTCAAGTAAAACATTTTTTATTAAGTGTATTATTGTAAAGCATACAGCTCCAACGGTTTACATGAACACATGCTGCAAATTATCCTAAAGGATGCTCAGTACAAATTTCTACCATATCCATATAAATATAAGTCCACTGCTGAGGGTTAAAACACACATAAAAAGAGGTCCAAACTTGAAAAATGTATAACTAAAATTGTATTTAAAGTAGAATTTTAGGATTTTGTCTTAGTCCTTGGATGAATATCTGAACTCAAAAACGTTCTCAATCCTGGGTGAGGTTAATATAAAAGGACCCAAAATATAGTTACGGCATAAAAAAATGTATTTTCACTAATTCTGGAGGCTGTTGGCTGGAAATTGTATGTATCTTATGTTTCACACTACTAAGAAGCACCGTAGTAGTAAATGTCACATGTTCTTTATAGGTCAATAGTTGAGAACTATGAGCTTATCTTGTCTGATAACAAGCATTGCCTTACCTCCAATCAGCCTTGTCATGTTGTGGATCGCCAACATAAACATTCTTGAATGGCCTGGACAGTAGGAGACAAGATTCAGCTGCCGCTTTGATCAGAAAATCCCAAATTCTGCAAATTCAAAGCATGTTGTCCCATAAGACTGTGAGCAGTAAGTACACTGCACATACACTTTGCTCTGCTGAATTTTGATTCACTTTGCTCACCATAGCTAGACTGCAGACTCCAGCAAAACTATGACATAATCAAACAATGCATACAAGCATGTTCAATATTATCAAATGATTAACAAAAAGAAAAAAACTATTAACAGCAGGCAAAATAAATGTCTATCCATAGATGAATAAATAATTACTTTTAGTTGCCAATAAGGAAATCAAGATTTATTTTTGGACAGAGCAGTAGCTACTATAAATATAAAGACAGTGTTCAGCACACTTCCTATACACTGATCAGCCATAACATTAAAACTACCTTGCAAGAAAAGATGTTGGCAGTGGATGCTTTGTGTCCAGAGGATTGCAGGGTGGGGTCTCCATGGATCTGGCTTATTCTGGTGCATCCCTTGGATGATCATTCGGATTGGCATCTTGGGCCTTGGGCTCTTGGTCGTGTTCTTCGAGCCGTTCCCAAACTGGTTTTACAGTGTGGCAGGGCATATTATCCTGCTGGGGGAGGCCACTGTCATCTGGGGTCATCTGGGGGCTGTGCTTTGCCTGCAACAATGTTTAGGTAGGTGGTACATGAATGCCAGGAGCCAAGGTTTCACAACAGAACATTGCATTGTAAAAAGATTTACAGTGTTACAGTGGTTTTACTGTTGTGGAAGATCTCTGTATGTTACAGTTAATATATTGTGTGGTTGTTGTGGCACACTAATGATAATACAAACCACTTTTCACATAATTTTCCCACACTTTAATTCAACAGGGTTGCAAATCTGCATTAAAAAGTGTCACTTTTAGTCCTTTACAAGCATTGGACAGATGACAACCTTTATATCATGCAGATCCTCACATTTGAGCTTAACCAGCTTTGATTTTTTTCTATTTAGTGTTACACGTTTTGCATAATAAAGCTTAGAGAAAACTGAGACATATGTTGTATTCTAACTTCTTTTTTAAAAAGTATTTTTGGGGGAGTTTTCCCATTTTTATTGATAGAGAGAGACAGCGTGAAAGGGGGTATAGAGGAGAGTGACTTGCAGCAAAGGGTCTTGAGCTGAACTCGAACTCATGACCGCTGCTGGCGACCTGTGCCCACATGGTAACGCCTTGTATTCTAACTTAAGCTGTAAAAACGTACCTTGGTGATAACAAAACAAACAAACACACACACACATATAAATTAGGTAACTGCTATGATGGTAAGGAAAGAAACTTTAAAAATAGTCACATTTAAGAAGATGGAGTAAGAAAATTTTGATTTAATTTTGATGATTAATCAATCATCAAAATAGTAATACAAAAGTTAAGAATAGTCGATTAACCACTGCTATCTTGCTGAAGTCAAAGAGCACATAGGCCAACACCTGAAAGGTACAATGTCAATTAAAATGTACAATATTCAACAGCTAGCATTAAGTTTAGCATCCTAATGAAATGATATAAAGTTATACTTGAAGCACATTAGATTAAGACATGAGGTCAAGCCTTTATGCTAAATATGCTATTCTTTTTTTTTTAACCACAAACTGAAGTTATTAAGCTAACATTTAATAACAAAAATTCTATCGATACAAGTACCTTGTCACGCCGAGACGCTCAGCTGCTAAAAATAGGTGGTTAGCAGGTAGCTAATGTCGCTACACTAGCTACACTAGCTAGTAGAGCTGATGTAGCTTGCCTAAAATAAAGTTTAGCAAACATACAGTCATTTTGTGGGCCATTTAGTATTGTAACGAGCTATGTGGCCTGTTAGCATTGTGTTACGAACGACACTTAGTCCAGAGGTTCGGCTAGTGGACGTTTCATCGGTTTAGCATTTGTGGCAGCTGTCAGTCACTGCAGCTAATTAACGTCAGAGTCTGCGGTTACCAGAGAGACGCGTATGACTTCCGGCTGGTTCGGAAATGGATTAAAGCGGAAATGGAAGCTGGTTTCAGGAATCAGGAAGTTGACTCACTGCAAACGGTTGGAATTGGAGAATTTGCAGCCGACAAATTTGTATTATCTCATCCTTACTGCTGATGGAGTACACGCTTTAAAGGTAAAACGTTTTAAATCAGTTTATGAAATCGATATTTTGCAAACATGAACAACATATCTTTCCTAAACTATAAACCTCAGACCTTAGACTTATTGTTTACAGAATGTCAATTCATGGTTATTTATTTAGTACCTTTAAAACAACAGATGATGACCCAAAGTGTTGTTCACTACACTAACAAATATAATTAACCATACAAACAAGCTTAAATATTAAGGTTAAGATTCAATATTATACGTTATACAAGTTTACCTGGCTTAATGCCCTACAATAATATTTATTACCTCCGCCAAGCGAAATTTATTATACAAATTTACCTGACAAATTAAAATATTAATATTAAGACCCTACAGTGTTATACAAATTTACATGACCATTTTCAATATTAAGGCTAAGGCCCTACAATAGTATTTATTATACAACTTTAGCTTTACCATTGTCATTAAAATGGCTAATTCACCAAAAACAAACAAATAAACAACAACAACAAAAGCAGCAGGACAGTTTTCACCGTGGTAGGTTGCTGCCTGGAGGTTGTTGTTATTGTTTCCTGCAGTGAGGGGGATTTTGAAAAAGGTAACACATAGATAGGGGAGAAGAAAGCAGCATGAAATGACAGCCAATGGCAAGTCTATACCTGCAGCCTACATCCGGTGAGTCAGAATAATCCCCATAGACCCCCATGTTGTTAAAACGCCCAACAACTATCTGCCCAAGCAGATATAAACACAACTGCATCCTGTTACAAAAATAACCTTATGCAATATTATATATAATTTACCCGACTATCTTAAATATTAAGGTTAAGAACCTACAGTATTATATACCATATTAAATTATCGGACTAATTTAAAAAATGAAGGTTAAGACCCTACAAAATTGTACAGAGGAACCCAAATAATCCAACAGTTAGTTTGAGCAAGCACAGTGCAGTAGAGTGAAAGAATTTCCTTTTAGCAGGAAGAGAACTTTAGCAGAACCAGGTTCAACTAGGGCGGCCATCTGCCTCAACCAGTTGGGGTGAGGGTAAAGGGGAGAGTGAAACAGACAGAAAACTGTCATTATAGGGGATACAGGACATGTTTTACCCTTGTAGTGTCCGAATATTACCTTAAATCAATGCTAATATACCAAAAACTGTACAAAATACATTAATTTTCACTTTAAATCACCATGGATTGGTTAGATAATTGCTGCTAATCAAATGAAACAGTTGGGTTTTGCTATCAGTTGAAAAGCAGATGTATTTTTGTGACAGTAATCCTGGTTTAGAGTTAAAATAATCTCTGCTCTTACACTGAAAACACTTTTTTAATTAAAAACATGCATTTAGCCTTCATCCAAGTAAACAGAACAAGATAGAAGCTGCAATTTGGCCATGTCTAAAATTAAATAGTTGCATGTTAGTTAATTGTGGTTGCAGCAGTGTACAGAAAGCTGTGCTAAATCAATGGTAACAGTAAAGCATGATGTAATTCAGCAATAGTTTTTTGTAATGCAGATTTAAAGGACATTTCTCTATTTGCCTTTTGATGCAGGTAAAGTTGGAAATTTCTGTAAATGAACACAATACTACCGTGATCTTAATTATTACAATACCACAGTCATCTTCACCTTTTTCTTTATTTTTATTGTCAGCATCCTGGTAAATAATGCACAACAACATACAAGGACCCGGATTGCATAGAGAAGTATAGGACAACAAGCTTTGTAAGATGTTAACAAGGCTTAATTTGTCGTGTTTCTGTGTCGTATCCTTTCTTTACCTTTCAGTTCCTCAAACAAAAACCTCAAGCATGCGTTGCATTTCTTTCATCTTCTTCTTCTCCTTAATGGAAAATACCTTTACAGCAACAAAAGCCTGCTATTGTACGATAAGCGGCAAATGTAGAGGGGTGTCTGAAAATCCATTTAGAATTAATAATACCAAAACCGTTCTTGTTAATGAAAAATTGTAATTTATCTGAAGAGGCTCAGAGTCGTCTTTGAAATGCAAGATGTCACTTAGCTGGCATAAATGCGGGTTTTAATGGATACATTGACAATGCTGCGGTATTGTTCTTGACAGTAGAAAATGATGTGAATAGCGTTGCTTGTCATTGTTGTGAAACTATTAATAGATCTGTAATTATGGTGCGAAAATTGTTGATTATTTTTTTTTTCTTCCTCTGTGGTATTTGATATGCTCAGCACAATGAGGAGATGAATTAGGACTAATAAACAGGTCTCATGATTCTGTCTCTAATTGGAGGATCATTATATCTCTTCCAGAGAGATGCCCACAGCCAAAGCCTTTAACAGCACTATTTCAAACAGGACACAAAGGCCTTAATGAATACTCCTGTGACTTCACACTATCTCTCACAAAGGGAAGCACATATTCTGTTTTTATCTTACACATAGTTTCCTGTAATTGTTGGGATTGAAGTGCTAGATCAACGCTGCATCCCTTGGAAATCATAATAATTAGGGGTTGCATTTTTAGGTTAAAGAGCTAACAGATCACTTGAAGATGAAACTTAGGACGACAGTAAATGCATCATTTGCTTCTCTGTGTGTAAATGGGGTGAATATTAAGAAAAAAATATATCAGGTATTGTTATGGTGTGCTGCTAAATGTTTCACAATGTCCTTACATGCATACTTATGTGCCGCCATTACAACACAATAACGAAAATACATAGAGCAAATATAATGCATGCTCAGGGAATGTGTTCAAATCTCTGGGTGCCATTTGCTCCCATCAGTGTAGCTGATAGAGTCATTAGAGAGCTGCTGCAGCTCGGCTCGGAGGTCTCTCTCCTGTAAATGGCTCTGTTCGATGGGTGAACAACCTTCACATGGTTCCGTGGCCTCAGAGCACTTCACTAAAGCTAATAGGTCATAGCAGCGGAGATGGGTGACAAAAGCGCGAGTGTTAACAATGGATAATGTGAGAATGGATTGCAGTTATCTGGTGCTTTCTCGGTTTCGCAAATTCAAAGTGTTTTACATTGCAGCGAGCGAATTTTAAGTGTGACTCACATTGTTTTTTTTCCTCTGGCTGCAATCACAGCAAGGTTTGGCGATTTTTGACATTACACGTGTGACCTCCAATGCTAATGGAGGAGCTTCTTCTTTATCTATTAGCGACTAACGTGATCACCCTTGGACGGCTGGAAAACCAAAAGTGCTGAAATCGTCTAAATTATGAGCTGAAGGATCTGTGGGTTTTTGCATATCACACCTCCTCTATGGCTTTAAGAAAAAGGGTGAAAGAGGTCAGCTCAATATGCATATAATTTGGGGTTACATTTGAAGTTTGGGTTTTAAGCTTCTTGATGAAAGACAGCCATGAATAAATGTAATCTTTTTCTCTCACATTTGGTCATTTGCTGAGAGCTTGAAAAAAAGTCTTTGTATGCGCTTTTGCCATTAATATTCTTTATTACTGTTCCTTGCGGCTCATTGTCCTTCTGAAGCACCATAAATGATTGAGTTATGTCTCTGATTTGAGATATTTATTTACAGAAGTAAAGTTATTGCTGATTTGTAATATTCAACGTACAATTAAAAAGCAATATTGTTACCGACGCGTTTTATGCCCTCAGTTCGTTGCGGATGGACGATTGGGAAAAGTTTATGCCACACCGAAGTGGAACTTATTTGTTGAGCAAGGGAAAAAACAACGAGACGAGGGCAGACTGTCAAAGGATTGAACGCCATTCATCTGCTAACCTGCTCAAGGTGTGCCTGGTTGATGTCCTCCTCTTTGGTGGGGAACATATGTCCACAGCAGCTGTGCCACCATGAATAGGCAGTGATTGTGTGCTAGCTAACTGCATTCCTGGGAGCCAGGCCAAGTCTGAGTGGAGTGAGCTGTCCCATTTTTGATACGAGTGTTCCACCTGATTTACATGTCTCTTTTTGCACAGGATGAGCGGCGATTTCCTTGGGCACAGGAATGCACCTGACTCGGAAGATCTCATTTTTCTCAGCTCAAAGATGCTGAAAAGGTGATTCTGGAGATATTTCAGATGAGGCGTCATAAGGCATAAGGTGATGTGAGCAGCTGTGTTACTGTATTTTCCCACTGGCACAGTTTTCAAGAGCTGCGAGTTTAGTTGTAACGGTGTATGGGGAAGTTGTGCTAGATGGTCCAGTGAGGCCAAACTATTTCTGATTGGGATGAGGGAAAAGCAGAAGACGGAAACAGCTGTAGAAACTTTTTTTTAAATTATTATTTTTATTTATATTTTGACAAACAAAAAGAAACAATGGTAAAAGGTAGTTTAGTCTAACATGTTGATGTTTAGTAGGTGTAATATTTCCCATTTAGACCATATTTTTTTTAGCACGCTTACACCTGGTAATTTGTGCTAAACATATTGCGACTTTGCTGATAACAATATAATTAATTTGGCAGTATATAATCATAAATTAAGGCGTTTTGACTTGATGATGGTACTCAATGAAAAGCTAAAAAAAAAGGTTATTAAAATAGATTTTTGTGGGATACCCCAATTGCCTCGTGCTTAAGGAGCATACTTTATAATCATAATAATGATAATAAACTGTATAATAATAATAAAAGTGTTTTACAAAACATTCAAATACACAAAACGTGAAATTAAAAAATAAATAAAACATTAGTTAAAGGAAAAAGCATAAACAGTGCAACCTTAAAAAGACCAAAAGTTAAATAAAAAGTTTAAAAAGCTTTTTGGTAAAACATTTCAACTCATGAAAAATCGGAAATTATCCCGTTGACGACATGAATTTGGATTCAAGACATTTAACTCAATCTTAAATAGCCTCCAGGTGGCGCTAAAGGAAAGGTCTATAGGTGTCAAAGCAAAGGTCAAAAGGTCAAAAATAATAATTAATGTGTTATATTGCTTTTATACAGTAAAACATGTTTCTTATATCAAATTATGGAGTTTATTTTGTCATTTTTAATCTCTTAAGACAATGAATACATCTAGAAGCAGCAAAATTGTGCGACTTCTCACTGGATGAAGTAAGCAGCCTCAGCTTCCATGATCGGAAATAATTGCACGAAAACAATCAGCTCAGGCAATGTTAAATATTTTATCACTGGATGCCATCATCGCTTTCAAATATAGCGTCCGTCCTCCCCCTACAATAAACCGAAACACCTGTAATTGTTATCAGACACTCACGCAGGAAAACGGCAGCTGTAAAAGGCGATCTAAATGTAAACATTAAAAGGCAGCGGCGAAATGGGAACGTCCTCTTCTGTGTGGGCCCCCGATGTCTGATCACAAACAAACAATAGACACATCTGCAATATTTTTTTCTGCGTCCTATCAACCGGCCCTCCCTCCCACGAGGAGCAAGGTCAACAGACGAGCTCCGAGTGGGATGGGGATCCCAAAATAACAC
>OMNN01003564.1:0-10391 GCA_900302755.1 Chromis chromis
TATACTATACACCGATCAGACACAACATTATGACCACTGACAGGTGAAGTGAATAACATTGATCATATTGGTACTATGTGGTGTTCTGCTGGAAAACCTTGGATTTTGCCATCCGTGTTGATGAGACTTAAACACCCAAATAAACATTGTCCCAGAACAAGCACACTCCCTCATGCAAATGGCAATCCCAAATGTCACTGGCCTACCCCCCAGGAAAATGCACCCCACCACATGGCAAAAACATCAAACAATCAGGAACATCTTGAGGAACATGACCATCCTCCAAGATGTTGATTTGACCTCCAAACTTCCTAGACCCCATTCTGATCAAGCATCAACAGGATGCATTGGAACAAGTTGGATTGACAGAGGTCCCACTGCATAATCCAGAGTACCCAAAGGATCCACTGCCAACGTCCTGGTGCCAGAACCCATAGGACACCCTGAGAGGTCCTCTTGTCCATGCCCAATGGTTCAGAGCATTTTTGACCACATAAGGGGGACCAACACACTATTAGGCATGTGGTCATAATGTTATGCCTGATCGGTGTATATACGACCAAATTTAAAAAATGTCATTAAATACATAATTAACTTAGAGATTGTGATCTGTGAAATATGTCTGGGACATTCTGGGAATTGCATGTAAATGTCCATATGCAAATCTTGACTTGGAAATGTCAGAATAAAAAATTTATTATGATAATGAAATGATTATGTGCTATAGAACAAAAAATATATACTGTGGTTTTGTAAATCTTATACTTTGGGCCAAGACTTTTGCTTAGGGATATTCCAACATGTCAAACCAGCTTAGCATTACATTGCTACATCCTTCTGTGTGATGAAACCAAGAGACAGATTCATAAATAAAAGATATAGATATAGGCCATAAAATCCTCTCATTCCCTACAAGCATGATTTGATTCCAGCACGCACAAAAGGTTTACTTACTGTCGCCTAAATCGTACAGTACTGCATTATTCATAACAATGTACAAAGGATCAGAAATTAGTCCTACTTGTAAGATTGGTCAATAAGCTATTATATAACCCTGCTTCACTTGCTGCGGTCAAATTGGGTTGAATTCAGGTGTACCGACATATAGATTTCTGTCTGTTTCTACAAATTAAGCTTGTGAAAATTCCCAGAATTTTACAGTGAGACCCATTTAGTCTGGCTACACTTTGCTCTAGTCTAGCCTTCAGTTTAAATTTCCACTAGCTCTCTTTATGAGTCTGCCAATAATACACAAATTATGTGTTTAAGGAATCGGTTCCTTAAACACATAAAAAAGTGTGTTTTTGATTGGACAAACCTGCAGTATCTTGCTTCCAAATCCCACATACTGTCACACTGAGAAATCAGACACTTGAAAACAGTTTGTTGATTTGTATCAACAGCTACTGTATTTTAGCTCTATTGATTGCACATGACTCTGCAGACTTCTTGTCAACCTCCAACCTCACACTCTTAATAAACCCCATGTTATTCCTGAGTCCAGGCTTAACAGAAGTTAACTTGCAAGTTAAGAAAACACTTAAGACCTTTTCAAACTGCATCAGTCAGGCAAGAAATCAGAAAA
This sequence comes from Chromis chromis, assembly GCA_900302755.1. Taxonomy (NCBI): domain Eukaryota; kingdom Metazoa; phylum Chordata; class Actinopteri; family Pomacentridae; genus Chromis; species Chromis chromis. The sequence goes on from OMNN01003564.1 coordinate 1,586, forward strand.
ACAACAATATCATGTAAAAGAGGCCAGCAAAGTAAGTGGAAAACATGTAACTGTGACACTGACAATACACTAATCGTTATTAAGAAAATGGTGTGGATACATTTAATCAGTTTCATTAGACTCACTGACTGGTAACATGCGGAAATATTTAACCTAAAAAAAGAGACTGCAGAACTGTGCTTTTAAAGCAATGGAGATATTTAATATGTCAGTCAGTTTTACATTCACTGTCGTTTGAATTAACCCTCGGAGAAACATGGTAAAATCCAAACATCACTCTGTCAAATGAAAACTGACCTCTTCCCCGAGGCAACTATCATACCTGTCCTGTAAGATGAGGGTACAAAAAGACAATTTTGTCTTACAGTTTTGAAGGGAACAGTTCTCACTCAGATTTTTTCCTCTTTATCTTAGAATGTCATTAGATGGTTCTGCCTTTTGTAAATAACGGACAAATTATCCGGGGAACACATTTTCATCTTTTCAAAAACAGTGACGCTTTTTTTTTGCCAGAAGAATCTTTTTGCACATCCCCATCACAGACACAGACCTCACTTTAATGAGACATTTTCTTGTGTTCTTAAGGAATAATAGATGTCTCTGGTGTTTCACAAACATTCCAGGGCTGACAGATGATGAATCAGATCTTGCTGAACGTAACAGTTTTTAATTTCTTCTACTGTAATGCTGTTAAAAACAAACGCGCTTTTTCTTAACTTTGGATTGCATTTCTACTGTGTGTGTGTGTGTGTGTGTGCGCGCACATGTGTGTGTGTGTGTGTGCGCGCGCGCGCATGTGTGTGGATGTGTGTGTGTATTTTGTTTGACATAGTCTTTTTGCTCTAACCACTACTAATGAGTTAGATTTAATGACTGAGTTAATTGCCATGCCCATGTTGGGAGTGGTGGTTTTATAGTATTATCATGGGTTAATGAGCATGGCATTACACTGGGTGGATTTTAGCTCCCCTGCTAATAGTGTAGCATTATTCTGTGGTGTTGATTAGAGTTCAGTCCTCACTGTAAAAGTTGAGCTAATTCTTGCAGACTATTATTAATACCTGCTGTACAGTGTGAATTTCATTCATGTATTTTTACATCTTTCTGAAGACTGTTGAGATATCTTCTGTTACAGACGTTTTTATTTCTTCCACTGACCTTCCAGGTTTTAGTTGTTTTAGTTACAATTTTACCCATGAGTGCTCAGGGATCAAATGACTTGAACTTCACGTTTATTTGCTGCTGACCCGTCAGAGCATAAGCAGGAGGATTGCGGCTGACTGTGAAGCTTGGACCATTGCAGGGAGGCTCATATGGTTAGGCAGACTTTGGGCCTTTATCACGAGGCATTTCAGGCGTGCAAAGACTTTGGGCTCCATTTTCCTACGGGGCAAATGCAGTTTTTATGCAGGTGCTAGTCTATATTTCTTTTGGTATGAGCGGGTAATTTCCTGGCAAAAAAAACAAACCTACCATGCTCAGGTGGGAGGACAGGTGCAGCTGAGGCTGTGGATGCTGATGTAGAATTTGGGTGCTCATGATGGCACAAAGCTCAAAACACCTTTTAATTGAGTAATTTTCCACAGGTATTATCTGCAGATTGTTATGTGAATCAAAATGCATGATTCCTATCTTTAATGGCATCCACATGAATGCAATCCAATGACCCACACTTTCAAAGAAACGTGAATACTGACATTGTTTTTGATGAGCGAGCAGCAACAACTTTCAGAATTTTGCTTGCAGCAGGAATGATACATTTGTTTCCAGTGTAGTTTCTAACTTGATATTTTTTTCTTCTTTGCCACTTCCAATCATGTTTTAAGTAATTGCAGCTGTGGCAGATGAGGGAAGGGAAGGGAGGAGGTGACCAAGACGTCAATGGTGACTCTAACAAAGAGTCCTCTCGAGAAAGGTAGAATCTGTCAGAAGGGTGGCCATCTCAGCGGCACTACATCAATCAAGCCTTTATGATAGAGTGGCAAGATGGAAGCAGCTCTCGAGTAAAATGCATGATGGCTAGCGTGGAGTTTGCCAAATGGCATTTAAAGGAACTCCAAGTGCTATAACTGGCACTGCTCATTGCCTGGTTAATAGCATCTCTACAGTAAAGGATGGTGGTGGAAGCATTATGCTGTGGGGGTGCTTTTCTGGAGTAGAGGCAGGGAAACTGGTTAGATGTGAGGGAATGATGAATGCAGATGAATACACAAAGGTCCTTGAAGAAAACTGGCTCAGACATCGTACTGTTGCGCACCATTCACTGCCCATTTATTTTTTTCAGTTCAATTCAATTTGGGTCAAATCAAAGGGATTTTATTGGCGTGAAAGTTTATCTCTCTGGATCAGGAGATGGTTTAAAGAATTCTCGGCATAATGGTTTCAAAATCTTGACAACTAAATTGCATCAAGTCATGAGCTGATTTGGGGTGGAGGTCACCAAACATGAACACTGAGTAAAAGAGATCAGCTGAATAATTCTCACAGTTTTCTCGATCAATCGGAGATTGGAAAGTAGGAGTCAGTGGTGTGGAGAGCAGGGACAAAAGACTGAAGACATGAGGTAGTAGCAGACATGTATTTACTACTGTGTTACATTCATTATTTGATGCAAATATGGGGTACAAATTTCAGGGTCAAGACAGCGCAAAAAGCAAAAAAGGAAGGAGAGGCGTTCAAACAGCAAGACAGATAACTGCATGCTGACTCAATTTTCTTGCTTTGGTTTTCACCACAGCTTCAAGCCTTTCTTTGATAATTGACAGAATATTACGTGTTTTGCATCCTTTTCTCACATATTTAAATGATCAAACACATAATGATGAAGAAAACGGTCTCTAACAAGGCCATCAGCAGTTTTCTTAGTACACTTTTTCCACTTAAAGTATATGATAAAGCTCTTGTATCTTGGATTGTTATTTACTTGCTTCACTTGCTACACTTGATCATGCGTCGGGTCTGGAGAATGAATAGATATTGATTTAAAGACACACTTGAATCATCCAAATGTCCTGTTACTGTTTTTATGAATCAAGCTCCTATTATTCCTGCTGCATATATATCCATCACAGCCCGTCCCAAAATAACTCGAGCCTAATTATTCTGCCACCAGTGACGGATGTTGGTTATGGAGATAACCTTTCCTACAAGCTATAATCCTGTTGTACTGCCCAAACCGCAATATTTGGACAAAGCAGAAGAGAAGATAAAATGAGGGTCTGGCTCCAAAGAGGATTTTTTTCCCTTGATGGTCGGTACTTTCGTGTGCAGAAAGGTGTTTTCAGCCACTGAGCACTAACTGCTCAGTAGTGGAACATTTAGGAAATAAAAAAGCAAGCTATTTTCCTCAGGATGTAGGTGTGGACCAAAAGGAAATCTCAAAGGAGAGTGAGCAATACAACAATGTTTCAGTTGGGAAAGAAATACGTAAACTTGAGATGACTCAGAATTAGTACCACAACAGTCGCTTGTATGGTTTTACTCATTTTACAGAGGAAACAGTAATGTTTACCGACAGCTAACCAAGCTGTAACTTGTAACATAAATCATCACATAACTGTAATGTCACTTGGCGACATATATTGTCTTCAGCCTTACAGCCATTTGCCAGTCCAGTGTAAGAGAAAGACGCTGATATCTAACTACAAGAAGGAACATGCCTTTCAACTCAAATGTAAGGTTTACCAGAGAGAAAGTCATCAGATATGGCACAAGCCTAAAAAATTCCACCGATAACCTTCACACTGCAATGCCCCTGAATAAATGTCAAATACTATCTGCTGTTAGCTCAGTGGAACCATTGCATCCAATCTGCCCAAATGGAAGTGAAGAGATGTGAGAAATAAATCCTGAAATTGCAATGTGTCAAGTTTCTAAAGAAGAAGAAAAAACAGACAAAACAAAACATTGGTAAATTCCTTCATGTTCATTTGATCCAGTTCTGTGGGAGTATATAAATGGTGTAAATACCATGCAGCATATTTTGTTCATATGCAAAAAAAAATCCTGATTTGGAAGCTAAAGAGATAAATGAGAGCTGTGTTACTACACGTGTGTCCATATGACCAGCACAGGATTTGCTTGCTCAAGGACATGCACGCTGACGTCAGTGCTATGAATATTCAATTAGGGTGAGCTGCACTTGTGCCTTTTTCCTATGGATGACTCCAGCAGTTCATAATGAATCCAAGGTAATATCGGTGTTTGCTTTTATCAGAGCCAGGGATGTCACTGTGTTTGAGGTAATGTATGCAGGACAGGAGATCAAACTATAAAGGTCTGCCCTTTGGGTTTATACTACTGTTTTTTTTTTTTATCGATGCAGCCATTTTACATTCAGGTGATGGCAATCAAATGGCTTTAACAAAAAGGAAGATCCCTTTTTTCCACTTATTGTTCCCTCTATTTTAATATAGGATCATTTTTCCTGTGGTCATATCCCTGGCTCTGATAAAATGTAGTAAAAATATTTTAAACATTCATGAACTGCTGCTGAGTTTATACTCTTACTTCAAATTTTTAGCCCACATGTTTTTTTTTCTCAAGCCTGGACAAATTATTACCTGTCAAGTATAAATGATCGATTTTAGCTAAAGGTTTGTTCTTTGATTTCACTGTTTTGTCTTTACAGCAGTTCAAAACCTTAGGGTATTTATACACTTATATCAAATCCTCATAATTACTTTTTTGGAATAAAAATAATGTAGGGAAATAAATTTGGTATCACTCTTCCCATGTTTGGATCTTCCAGCTTGTCAGAAATTTGAGTAAAAAATATTCAAATTAATTACTGCATTATCCTGAATGGTCGAAACCTCAAGCAGACATGTCCATCTACTCACAATGCTGCCTAATTTCAGTAGTTACACGTGTTTTAAAAATGTATTATAAAGATGTGATATGTAATAAAACAACATTCATGTAACCTTGATATTGACATTTTGTGTTTAAGTGTTATGAAGCATATTATCTCATTCAAATGTAATTTGTACATAATTTCATAAAAGGTTTTCTCTTGTTTTTGAGGTTGTATTTCAAATGTTTGCACTTGTAGTAAAAGATGAGTGGAGACTTTGGAATGAATATACAACAAACAAGCTTGAACAAAACCAATCATACTTCTGATTGAAATGAGTTGACCTCATTATGTAGTATGTTACTTTCATTTGGGACTACACACATATGAACTTAGAAACAGTTAAGGTGTTGCATCAAATTATCAGGGGACATGTAAAAGAAACAATAGGATAAAGGTCTAAGATGTAGTTACAGCCGTTTTCCTTGCCTAACCTGTTATTTTCTAAACTTTTTAACCATACTGTGAGTGAATTCTGAATCTCTTGTTGTGATTACAGGTGAGAACACACGGGTGACATTAAAGCAGAGCAGAGTTTTACATGGGTTTAGATTTTTAAAACTAATTTCAGCAGACATGAAAATTCTTTGTCCGGCCTCTAGCAGAAAAAAAAAAAATCGAACATAATTAGTTTATTTGGATTTGTGCTTAAAAAGCTGGTAAACCAGTTTGCTTTATTAAAACATAATGGTTTTATTTCATCTACAGCACTGTGAAAATGTGTACTTTAGGTATGCTTAGAGATTCTTATACATTGTACTAGATTCCTAAAGAATTATATTCAGTGATATCTTCTGCAGCAGATGGTGTGGCCCACACAGAGCCCTGATCTCAACATTATGGAGTCAGTCTGAGGTTACATGAGGAGACAGTAGAGACAGCCTAAATCCACAGAAGAAGCTCTCCAAACTGCTGGAATCATCGGCCTGCCAAGTACCTGAATCAACTGTGTAACCTCGGAGCATTAGAGTTGTTTGAAAGGCAAAGGGGAGTTACGCTGAATACGGATTAGATTGATTATTTTCTGCTTATGACACTTTGTTTGCAATTTATTGACAAATAAAAAACTACACATTGCATTATTCTGTAAAGCAACTCCATTTTAGTGGCTAAAACATAATAATAAGTGTCTCGGTTCTCCTGGTCTTACACAATAATTGGTGTCACAACAAGATAACTTTACAACTCCCCAACTTTGGAATCAATAATCCAACTCGTGTTGATTCAACTCTAATAAGGAAGATGTTTAAAGTGCCATTTGTTTCCAAGTTGCAAACAGTTTAGTCCTCTTTGAACTGGATTTGAGACTCACATCATGTCCAAATGTTTTGCAGTCGAGGGCAAAGTGTGAGTGTAACCATGTCTTTAATTCACTTCAGTTGAACCACTGAGAATACTATTTAATGTTAGGCATGTGTCTTGTACTAGACACATCAGATCCACCATAAAATCCAAATTTCAGTCTGATTTGTCATGTTATTGAAAAAAACAACTTGTATTTACTTTATGCGACACTGTTGTCTTATTTGAACATCGCTTTCAGTGTCTTTCATTTTGTCCTTGTGATGTCAGTGATTAATACGATAAGATTTGAATATGGACTCCAGGTGCTTTTGTTATGACTTTGTGTCCAGTATATAGTAAATGAAAAGTGAGGGAGTGGTAATGTTTCTTTTTGTTTGTAGATGATATTAATGTTTGAGAAACCAAAGCCCATCTTGCTAAAACTTGGATGACATTTGTTTTTACGTCATCCACTCCTCAAAAGGATCTAACCTGGTGGGATGACAGGCTGCCAAAACTCTTCTCAGTAAACAAGTTCCATGTCAATTAAAGTGGCTTTAATTTACAAATATCCAGACATCTCAAACAACTTGAACTTCATCAAAACAAATGTCAAAAAGAGACAGCATAATGGTTCTTAAAGCCATTTTCAAATCTGCAAAAGTATATGTTCAGTTTACAGTTATTTTGGAGTAACCTCTGTTTGCACAATAAATACAGAACAAACCCATCAGCAGCATAGCTGGATAACTAAAGAACTATAGGAGCAAAAGCTATTATTTCTTCTAATACGATTTTGTAAATTTGAGTTTCAGATGAAGAAGTGTCTTTACCTCTTCGTCTAACCACTTCAGCTCCCTGTGGATTGATCATTGTGTATTTATCACCATCATAGCTTCTGGGCTTTTTCCAACTCTGGTTGCTAAAAAAAATCCTGGTTATTCATAAGATGTACTTTCAGTACTTGCTTTTTGTTTGTCTCTCTGCTATTGTGCCTTCACAGAGATGTGATAAAATATGCTTTGTCCCCAAAATTGTCCAAACTGACTTTGTGACAAAAGTGACAATAAAATGCAAAACATCACATTTGGTTATTGCAGTTCGTGACAATGAGTGACAAATTGACATGCTGAAGAATGCATTTTAGCCATGTCTTTCATTTGTCTGATGGAACGGATACACAACGGTTTTATTCAATATATGCCTGCTACATACTCATACAAAGCTTGTGCGTAACTCAATTAACTGTTCCCTGAAGCATCTTTTAAGCTTCGAATGTATTTTCTCTTGACATATGTGCAGACCACATCTGCTGCTGCTTTGCCGCCGCAGTATTACATTTGCTGCACAGCTGGTATTGACAAGGGGAACTGGTTTGTTTTTGCAGACCTAAATGATTCCTGTTCTCCCATATACACATGTTCCCCTCACTTGGCTTTTATGTTCAAAGGGTAGGTCTTACTGTTTGGAGTTTACATAGTCTTTTGAAATTTTAGAAGGTGCATAGCAGCAGCCTTGTAACCACTAAAATGCATGATAGTCCCACACTTTGGTGGCTAGCTGATTATCTCCCCAACGTGGGTGCAGGGACAGTCCAACAAGAAACTACAGCAAAATCTGCCTTGTGTTCAGTCAGCAAATAGTTTGCCTTGGCAGACAAACAATGGATTGTTAAAACCCAGGCTCCCCACAGTATGTAGATGCCTTTCCACAATTGCCACATAACTCTCAACAGGCAAGCAGCAAAAACACACCCATTATTTTTTCTCCCAGTCAGCGAAAGACCACCCTTTTTCAGACCCTACTCAAAAATGATGAACATGACCTATAGTGGAGGAATAAAAGGGCAGCTGTGGCCCTATTTGGCCTGTAGCTGCTTCTAGACAGCTTAATATAGCACCTGTATCCAGATTATTTGGATCGTCTTAGCATCTTATGATCAGTCATTTTACCATTTGAACCCAGATTATTCGGATCCTCTTAGCATCTTTTGATCAGTCCTTTTACCATTTTAAGTTCAAGGCACCCAAAGCACACTACACTAAGTCCAAATTATTCTCTTAGTGTTTTAAGAAGAACAGTGAGATGCCAGAGGATTGTTTGGTATTGGTTACACTGCACTCCCGTCAGACAGATTGCAGTAAATGCCAGTGCCAGGGCATGGACAACTAAACAGGTGTCTCATCATCTTGTTGCTATGGTTTTAAAAGACTCAGCGGCTGTTAGTTGTTGAGGTCCTTGTCTGTGCTCACATTTTATCCACAGAGACATGTGAAATCAAAGTAGGTGGCTGTCAAAAGAGTTGTTATGCTTGCCACTACATGAGAAAAAAAGAATGATGAGCTCCATGACTCGTCAGCGAGCACACATGCATGGGTCAGAGGTTGGCTGAATTTATCAGTTTTCCAAAGAGAATGTCTCCTTTTAATTAAATGAAGCCATCAGGTTGACAGCGCGTCCCAGGTCTGTCAGGGGTGACAGACGAACAGATACAGACTCTGTGTACTGTCAGTGCACCATAAACCCAAAAGAAAGATGCTGAAGACTGGATTGTAGATGTAATTATGCAGGCTTACAATTCAAGTCCACAGAGGAGTGCAGTGATGGTAAGGGGAATAAACTCAGCCACCAAAGAATAAAAAAAAAAAAAAAAAAAAAACCAAAGAC
>OMNN01003571.1:20019-36923 GCA_900302755.1 Chromis chromis
TTCCAGTTCCTCTGCTGATTTTTGTGTGTTTTATGTAGTGGCGGTTTTAACGCGCACCATCTGCCCGACTTAGCCTCACTGTCTCCTATCAGCTACAGCAGAGATAAAGCAGAACTTGTTGGGTGCTCGCTGAAGCATTAACCGCCCCACTTATCCTGATTCTTAATGCATTTACGCAAGCTCACTCTGTGCAACAGTGTGGCAGCGGGGCAATAAATGATGAGGGAACACAGCCTGTCACTGCTTAACTGATATATACCTGCCCCTGTGCTAAATTTACCACTAATTAAATACATGTATAAGATGGCTTATATGATGATATGCAGATGTGTTTATTTTGTGAGCATAACTCCAGCTGCTGGGCCAGCTGGTGAATCAGGTCTCTTTTGTACAAATGCATGTTTGTTGCTTAGATTAGCGAGGGGGATGGCAGAGGGCTGGAGGAAAACATTAGAATGGAGCTAGGAGCATTTCCTGACACATACAATATGGAAATGTTGCTGAAGCTTCTATTCAATTCCATAGCAGTATTTTATTTTTTACATTTTTAAATCTAATTCATACTCTGGGAGGTATTCTGTATATAAATAGAGTTGAGTTTTCCCCTAAATGTCTGTGGTAACCCACAAAAGCATGATAGTTTGTTTGGGTAAGTGAATGTTGTGTTGGTAATTGATGACTGCATATTTGAATTTGTGGCCTATTTTACTAATAAACAGCCACTTGCGCTCTCAGAAGACCTCTTTGGGATCTGTTATAGCTTAAAGATGGCAGAAATAAGTCACACCTGGGGGCCTCTGCCAACTCAGACACGATTCATCTTTGCCATCTTGAAAATTTCAAAGGTGCATATTGCCATGAGATAAGAAAAGTAAAAGCCAATGAGAGCCCTTGTTACAGACCACTGTGGAGCTGCAATGTTTCGCTATGAGGCTGTCTCAGAATGGCATTTATTTCACAGAGTTTGGAAAAATATGGTGAGTGAGATTTGGGTTTAAAACAAAAAAAAAAATCTGCACCCTTGTTTTCAGCCTTATCCATCGAACAATGTCATATCTGTTGAGTACAAGGTTGAGGAGGAGCTACTGGGAAAAATCCTTGGGGATAAACATTCAGCGCTTCCTAATGAACACCTTCTAAAAGGCTTTCTGTGTAACACGGAGAGCTGTACTGAATAATGTTTTGGAGTACTTTTCTGATACCTGAGGGCCACCGAATATGAAGACCCTGTACTGTACCATCTCATTCCCCGACAAGGGCCCGAAGCTACGGGTGTGAGGAACAATCAGTGCAAATGGAAGCCCTGGTTTAGGAATGCAGTACACATCCTTTGCAAATCAACTTCGGCTTGGATGGCCCTGGGATAAGAAAATATCAAAGCTGAGATGTACTACTGGGTCAGTTTATTCCTCTGTACGGTCGCACTGTAGAGTTAGAAGCTGCAACAAAAAGAAAACTAACATTGTTCCAGTTTAAATGCTACATTCCTCATGATTAATTATCTAAAAAAAGCAAGTCTAATCAGACATACTAAATGTCAGCATGGAGCTGGCTTAATTGGAACAGTTCTGACCTGTTTGCCCAGTGCTGTGCAGTGATGCATGGATAAGAAAGAACCTGTATATTCCACGTGTATTGTTGTAAACAGCCTGTGAACACGAGCCATGGTGCCATTATTTATTTAATTACCTACTTATTTTAATTGAGGAATGATGCCAACACCTCATACAAGCTCATCAAACGGCAGCACAGCATATGCAGTCATGCCTTTGTCGTGAAATCAAAGTTGGGAAACTTGTATGTATTTCTATTTGCTACATAAACCCATACACGGACTTACTGAGCCCGCCTCATACACGCTGAATTTGATGTGCTGCTCGGAACCTAATGTGCCGACATGAACCGAATGTACCAGATATCGCGGACATGCTCCTGCTATTGAGCTGCAGCCCACAGTCTCACTTGTCTCTTAAAAATCTTCCTCTGCCTGCTTTTTCCTCTTCATCTCCTGCTTTGAAAGAGGAAATCAATAAGGCATGATGGCTATCACCTCTTTCATCTCATCAGCAACAAAGACAAAATGTCCTCATTGTCTATTTTCTGTACAATATCTAACAATAGCACGAACGTGGAGCACCACATAAAAGCAAGTGATGCCTTGATTTTAGCCGAGGAATGGAAAAAAAAAGACATCTCTATATACAATATGGTGTGTGAGTAGTTTCATCAATCAATTTTATACACTACTCCGCCTCCAAGAGAATTGGTTTTTGGTGTGATTTGGACGTGCGATTTCTACCCCGTGCCTTTTTTCTTTTTTTTGAAGGAGGGTTGCTATTGAATTTAGAATAACTGTATTATGACACTTATTCTAAATTCAATCACGGTAAGTGTGCCACAGTCGAACGCCAAGGGAAATCTTCACAGTAGAGGGTGGTATAGGTGATAAACCTACGAGAATTAACTCCGCGCGCGTCTTTCTTGAGGTAGTGAGTCGAAATGGTGACTGAGAATTTCTAAAGAAATAATCGCTACCCTGTTTCAGAGCAAGATGTCTCTCCAATTTCAGTGTAATCACCTCTTTCGCTCACAATGCTGCTCAGCTTCCCGTTGTTTTTGATTGTCACCGCAGCTTGAATAAGCAAGGCAGATTAGCAATTTTGCTTCCCCTCCGTCTTGGAAAAACTCAGTAATTTGTCCTAACACATCTTGAAAATGTTACACAATATACCTTCATTATGTTCCATTTGAGGATATGGCTGTTATTTAGGCTCTAGTAGAAGTAATATGTCCGTCTGTGGCTTAAAAAAAAAAACGCCTAAAAAAACCTCCCTGGCTGTTGAGGTTTTAAAGAGCAGTAAACAAATAGCAAAGAAAAACTACACCAATGGGAATGGTGCAAGTTTTACCCAATGGCATTACAGTAGAATGGGCTTATGAAAGTGCTGCATCATTTTGCTAACTTTCATTCAAGATGTCAATGTTGGTTTTCATTTAAAAGAAGTTCCAACATGTTGGCAGATTTTCTTTCTTGCATATAGTGTATAAGACTGATAACCCTGTTATATCAATGCAGTTAACACAAAGCAGCAGGCCCTAAAGGGGTATAGACAGAGCCAATCTAACTGTTTCCAGCAGCTAACCCCCAGTAACGTATTTACCACACAGACATGACAGTGGTATCAACATTCTCATTAATAATTTAAGTAACTAAAATGGTGTTCAAACTACAGAAATGACAATGTTGATTTTGTATGAAAGCTTAGTGTCTCTGTCAGTCAGGTAGCATTAGCATCAGTGGTGCATTTTCTGAGTTCAGAACTTTTGGTTGGCTGAGGACTTTCTGTGTTTGTATGTTTCCTGACACAGCAAATGTTTTAAACAATAATTTCCATGCCTAGTTCTAATGACATGCATAGTAGGAACACTGGTGATTCTAAATTGACTGTAGATGTATGAGTGTGCATGATTGTCTGTCTCTCTGTAGCCTTGCATGGCCAGACCAGCGCTAGCGAATGGTCTGACTGCACCTCATCATCATTCTGCTATAGGGGAAACAAACGCCCTGGCTTTTTAAAATATTTCTTTAAACCACACACAGTCGTCTTGGGTAGTGGTAAGCCCAGGATGCAGTAATGGTGCCCCTGCAAAATAGTGATGGGGGAATTATTTGGGAATTAAAATGACTTACTCACTCAAAAAACCAAGCAGATCTGCTATATTGCATGTTACGACCAGCCTCTAGGGGTAGCTGGTGCAACAAAGAAAACCAGGTGTTATTGGTATAGGTAAAGCAATTTATTGCTTAGTGACGAAATCAAACTCGAAACAGGTGAAAAAAAACAAAGTAACAGAGTTAGCGGGTGTTGCTAAAATCAATGAACCAAATAAAACCAAAAAAGAGGCTAACAGAGTTACCCCAAAACTTACTATGTAAAGACCCAGTTACCAAAACAGAAATAACAAAGTGCACAAAACTACAAAACAAAACTGGTTCCTCCAACACAGAGATCACGACACACAACCACCCTCTTGGTGGCTACCAAACACAGAAAATTAATTTGGCAGAGGCTAACTGAGGTTGCCATAGTCTCCCCGAGACGTCCAACATACACCCCACGAAGTTAGCCCCTGCCCACCGGATCTACACAGTTCACGTAGCCACACACAAGACAAAAACACAACAAATTGGGACAAATTGGCTACGGACACATTTAACAGGACGCACAATACAGGAGGCACCAGGGCGGACTGTCCACTCCAAATCCCAGCCGTGCCCGAACTGAGAGTTCGGCTGAAGGCTTTATGGGCTCCAGGTGTGACGAAGGCTGTAGTGGGTTGGCTGGTGGTAGAGGGACCCGAGTGGTGGCCCAATCCGATACGTCAGGAGGCGGGGAGAAGAGAGGCTGGAATGCAGGTCTTCAGCTCCAAGCTAATCAGCTCTGATTCCAGTCAGCTGCATTCCTGGAGCAGGCCTCAAACCAGCCACAGCTGGGCATCCACAGGCCATCCTGACACAATACTCAAGAAAAGGGGTCATCACCGAAACAATACGGCTCACTGACATCAGTGGCCGTAACATGCATTATCCAAATATTTGTCAAAAGTTGCCATTTTCACTCTGTAGGTTGCTGTTCGGAGGGTGTTGTTGTTGCTTTCTATAGTAAAGGGAATTCTGAAAACGGATACTCACAGATAACATAAGGGGAGGAGAAAACTGTGCAAAATGCATGACTGAAAGGCTTATACCCACAGCCTAGTCTCTCTGTATTTAACCCCAATGTCAGGTGTGAGAGGCTCCACAAACCTCTGAAGGATACAGCGGATATAGCTAATTACAGGAGGTAACATTAGATTTCTAGATATTCACAATCGGATTTACTGAGTGAAATTTTTGTGTGTGAAAATCAAGCTTTTATTAAGATATAAAACCTTTATTTCAAGCATTTTTACTCTGTTTTGAACAGTGGAAAGATTCTATTGTCTTTCACTGTGGTGGAACTCAGACTAGGGAGGGACAGCTCCAGCTCAGAAAGCTACAAGCAGACTTTTAATAGGGACTAAGAGAAGAGAGCACATTACACCTGTCCTTAAATCACTGCTGCCGACTGGCTTCCAGCACACACTAGAAATTAACACTTAGCAAGGAAGGCTATAAAAATATATCATGCTGCTTCCAGCTTGCAATTTCCACTGTCCAAAATGACATTAAGGAATGGCATTAAGGGGGAACAGAGGAAGCCACGGCAAAATCTAGCACACCCAGAAAGCTTTCCGATTTAACTGCACATCTGCTGAGCAAAGAGGCGAAGAAGACACCCATATGACTGAAAAGGAGCAAGGAGCAGTACTGCCTTGGCACATTTACTGTGGTTTTATTAAGTTTGTAAGATCATAAAATTAGCAAAAGTAAGGAAAATGTGGAGAGCTGCCATTAAGCAGGCCAAATGTGACTTAAAAAACTAATTTTAAAATATGTATTTTCTAATGATTCATTCAATCCCACACACCATGTTGGGTGATAATGACAAAATAAGCCTTTTATACAATAGTGGCAGTAGCATATTAGTTGTTGTTGTCAAATTTCATAACATTTCTATTTCTCATTATTCTCTTACATTTTGTAGATTTTGTAGAAAAAACATTAAAATATTTATTGCCACAAAAACAAATTTCTTATTTTTTTTATGTAGACACAGGTGCAAAAGACACAGAACCTTGACGATATTCTGTGTGTTTACCTAATATGTCCTTGTTGAGGTTTGCATGAAAGCCTTTTGTGAAAATGTCAGCATTCCTTATATAAAGTGTTATTGAATATTTGCTATGTAACTGTAAAGAAAAAAGTCATTTAATATTAAGTGGATTCCTCCTCCCAGCTCTGGCATTCCTTACAAAACAAACAGTTTTGTTGAGGCTTTTCATGTCTTTTCACAGTCTGTGTGAGTCCCCAAAGCCGTTGGTGCATAAACGGGCAAAAGAAAGCTGCGAGCGGCATGCAGACCGAACACATGCACTCTCTCTCTCCATCCCCGAGTCACAGTCATTATGCTGCACTCCAGGGAGACTCGTTAAAAACATTCTGGAGATGCAAACTTTCATTCCATTTGCAAGTTATCAGTGCGGTTTGTCACAGCCAAAGTGTTGTGATGTAGCTTTGGTGTTCCCATGAGGCCTCTGTCAAAATGCCCACCCCTTCCCCCTTCGCTTCTTGCACAGCTCCAACTGAATGCCGTTACGATACCACCAGTGGTGGCCTGTTAGGCCCTGATGACAATGATTAGATGTATGAATAATCAGTGGAAACTCTTGAATGAGCAGTGTGAGCTGCAGCCGCTGAGATAGTAATAACATCTTCTCTACAAGATACCATAAAAGCTTTATTTTCGGAGTACGGAGCCAGAGTCGAGCACTTACCCAGTAAATGGCAACCCTTGAGTCGATCATTCTTTATCAAACTAGGCCATCCATCCCTTTTGCTCCCAGTCGTTTGTACACAGCTATCAGACCTGGGCCACTGAAGAGGGAAAAGGACAAGCCAAGAGAAAGTAATGATGTTTGTGATGAGTCTCAGTGTTGACTTAAGTCTAGCTGCTAAATCCCTGGACTCTCACAGCCAGGCCATTACACACACAGTGTTTCCCCCATAAGCTGGCAGAGGGGCTTTTAGGGAATGAAGATGCTCTCATTTGAGGCTGTGGTGACCACCAGATCCCTGAACCCTGTGTGCACAACTTCTGTGTTGCAACCTCTCAACTAGAACTCCTTTCTGCCAGCGTCGCAGTGCTTACCTTTCTGATTGTGCTGCTGATGGATTGATTGTATAAAACGACAGTTACACTTTTTTTTTTGCTGCATCTCCGCCTACACCCGAGTTTAGCGACTAAATACGTCTAGGGCAGCTCTGAGTTGTTTCAGTGTTGGTGCACAAAAGAGCTCACACTCAGAGATGATTGAGAATTGCCCTTCAGGTTGAGGTAGAGTTGTTGTCGGCAGTGGAGTGGTGGGAAGAGGTGATGATACTGAGGCTGGAAAGAAAAGTAAAAATTTATCAGAGAAATATCAATGGCAGTTGGGTGGACTCAGAAAATAAGACATAAAAGCAGGTGCACACAGGGGAACCTTAAAACGGCAAATGGCCTGGTAGTCTGCATGGTGAAGACAAAACACTTTATAACTGAACAGACTGAACTCAGGAACACTCTCCAGGATATAAAATGAGACGTTTCCTTATAACTGTCCAAATACTCACTGTCTAAACGGTAAATGTAAAGTATAGATTAGTGTTTTCAGAAAGAAGAAAATAGGCACCTTCTATTTCTCTGACATTACGTGAGAGAGAAAATGGTTAAATGAATAAAGAAATGCAGTAAAAAGTGATGTAGTCAGGTGAGATACTCTGAAAGTCGAAATAAAAAATAATAGCATTTGCAGTTTATGATAACACACCTGCCCTGACTTGATGCTTTCTCACCTTGATCTATCAAACAGTTAGATTCTAAGTCAAAATAATAATGCCTATGCCACATTTGACAGTTTAATGGTTCAGTTGATCAGCTGAAAAACATTCACTTGTGTAAATAAAGGATGTGTATAAACAACATTGGACATTAGTTGCCAATTTTTCAAAATTAATTTTAAAAAAAGAGATTTTTTTATTGCACAGTTTTTGAGACCAAGCCCAGAAACTGTGCAGTACTCTCAGCAAGACAGCAGCTCAAAACTAGTTGTCGTCTTTAATTAAGCTGCCTCTGAAACAGGAGCATTATGCAAGATGAATAACCTTGTCGGGGACACAACATTAAAAAGGCAGCTATGTGCAGTCTGCCTCCAGGACACAAAGCTGGTGAGAATGTTAGCCTTGCCCCCGGGGACAGAGACCAACAGCATTGATGACAGCTGACGGACAACAGCGTCTGTCCGCCTTTTACTCAAAAACTCTCGAGCCCTCTTGGTTTTAAGAGCTTAGCAGCTGTTTCCTGTCACAGAGGTGCTCAGTTGTCTACCGGCCTGAGAGGCTGCACTGCTTTAGGATGTTGTGCAAAAGTTGATGCGAGGACAAATTGGCAGCATTTAGCGAGTCAACATGTTGATCCTCATTTCCATATTTCACCTGGGTGCTAAGCCCAGCATTAGAGTGGTCTAGCACAAACACAAAAGCAGCAAAACAGAACAAAAAGAAAAACTGGCCTGTGACACAATGCTGCTTGAAATGCAAAGCAAACCGGTATCACTTACAATGTGCCCATAACAGAAACAGTGCGTCTTTTGTGCTCAGCACTTCATGACACTGTTAGAGGGGGGGTGGTATTTTTAGTTGAAAACTGAGTAATTATCTCAAGTCTCTCTCTTCTCATTCAAAAGACCGGTTGCCCTGTCTCCCTCTGTTTTCTGACAGCATTATTCAGATGAGTTCTGCATTGCAGTCTGAGTCATGTTTACTGACCAAAGCCGCAGTGTGAAATCCAGAATAATTGCTCTCCACAACTCCCCTGGCATTCCCTGGCACATTGTGCTGCTCTGTTCAGTTTAAGCAGCAAGTCCAACTGAGACGGAAATATCCAAAAATAAATGAAGTCAATGTTCTGTTCTTCTGTTTTTCTCTGACACATTTTTCATGTCATCGGGAAATATAAGGAAATTTTTATTTTAGTTTTTGTGTGAAAGCTTTAGGATAATGAAATGACAACAGGCACTAAGAGATTGCAGACACCTCTGGCCTCGCTGTCACCGAGAGAAAAGTCTGCCTTGTACAGTATGTTTAGCACCACCGGTTTTTGCACCTTGACATGTTGTGCGATATACCTATGTGGGGGAAAAAAAGAAAACCGGCAAGCCTTGGAATACTTACTGTAAATCCAGCAACATATCTAATTGCTGAAAATGGCAGATAAGCAAAACAAACAGATGTGTCAGGGCACCGTGCACACAGCTCATTATACCACAGCATTCTTCTGTGTGCAGCAAAGCTCTGAGCCTGTACAGAATAACATGCAGGGAGGAGCTCTCCGTGTGTGGTGTGAAGACAGCCAGCGCTGGTAACAAGCAGATAACAGTCCCACCAAGATGGCATTGCCAATGCTTTGCACAGTAAGAGGTGGAGTTGGGGGCATCATTGCCATTCAGCGCTGCACACACAAACGCGCTCACACAAATCTCAAAAGCAGTCGTGTTTCCCCCTGCTGGCATGTCACTCTCCCAAATTGTTTCATGTTCTTTAGAGCGACTAAATAAAACCAAAAGGCAAACAAATCCTCCTGGGACACACAGGCAGAGAAAATACTCGTGTCGGATACTTTGTAGTTCTGCCTGTGTCTAATACTTTCTAGTCTGATTTCTTCAAAATGGCATTTTCTATTTGAGCTCGAGTCTAAAACTCTGGAAGGTTTTAATAGGAGATAGAAGCATCTCTTAAGGACTTACTGCCATCTGTTGGTACCGAGTGAAACTGATAATCAGTTGATAATGGTTTTGATGCTCTGCCATTCTGCACAGTTTATTCCTTTGTATTATACATGGTCACTTAGACTGGTAGATATGATTCACCGTATGCATCAAGGCCAATGTTTAAAAAAAAGTTTGGAAAATTGTGACCCAGGTGTAACCAATTCTTAGTCATTCAGCCTTCTCCTGATTCACATATTCTGCTTCTTACCAAAACCACTCAAGTGCCATTCAATTCAAGGCCAGGGGAACGGTCAGTGCGATCGCTGGTGCTGAAAGGAGTAATTTTAATCTGGAAGATTTACAAAGACGTGCAAGCATACATGAATGGATCCTTTCCAGTGTATAACACAATGGTCCTGCTTCAACACTTGTTTGAAGCCCAGATCTATAGATTAAAAAATAAATCAATATGATGTGCTAACACTTTAACATCACCAGGATGTTACAGGAGCATACACTCAAAATCCAGATTTTTTTTTTCTGTTGGGTGGCATAGCATTAGAATAAGTGGTCTGTTTTTTAGACTTTGTGAAATGACTTGTCCTAATGAATGTGCATGGACTTCCATTTTCATAACATCTTGAATCACCATCACACTCATTTTTGCATGCTTGACTGAACCATAATTACCATTTAAAGTGGGATAGGAGTGAAGTGACTGAGATCGTTGTTTGCACCTCAGGTCACGCATGCCAGGCTGCCTTTCTTGATTACATGATTAGGTGAGGCAAGAGGAGATCAACCAGTGGAAAATTTGAAAGGAACACAGGTTGATTCTGTAACACAACAGATGCATTTTCTTGTATTTCTATACATTGGAACTTTTCCATATCATTGGTTGTGTTTAATGACAGACATTCTCTGCTAATTTCTTCTAATTGTGCAGTTTTAGAATCACTGCATTGGCTCCCCGTGTGTTTCAGGATCGATTTTAAGGTTCTTTTAATGGTTTTTAAGTGTATTAATGGTCTTGGGCCTTATCAGAATTGCTTTTACCGTATGAACCTTCGCGGTCCCTGCGCTCCTCCGGCAGAGGTCTCCTAGTTATTCCAAAAGTCAGGACACACACGCATGGTAAGGCATCCTATCATTATGGTCCTCGCCTCTGGAGCAGCCTGCCGGAGGACCTCAGGGCCGCAGAGAACGTTCATGGTTTTAAGAGCAGGCTCAAGACCCACCTTTTTCATCTAGCTTTTAAATAATATTTATTTATTTAATCTGTATTATTATTTTAGCACCTTATGTTTACCATTATTTCATTGCTTTTAGCTTTATTTTATTCAGCCTATTGTTTCAAAGTTTTATGTATTTTTACCTTTCCTTTTTACCATTCTTAGGTTCTGCCAGTGTTTCCTCCGAGGGAGCCCTCTGTGTCAAAAAAAAAAAAAAAAAAGCGCTTTAAAAATAAAAAATTGATTGAACATTAAAAGTGAGTCAGTCCCCATAGACCTTAGAGCCAGCCTCAGGTGGCCATTCGAAACTGCCACTTGGTTGCACCCACTGACTGTATATAAAAGATGGACAAAGCCACCATGATGTCACCCACTGGTTTGTGGACTGCCATTCTGAACTCTTAAGTTGAGCACTACCTGGTCACATGCTTGGATCTTTTGGAGCCAGAAGTGACAATGTGTGGAAGAGACAGTGGATCTGGAGGAGTAAAGGGCGGGACTGGATGAGAATGATCAACCCTGACCAGACATGTCAATGAAGCTGCCACACCTCCAAACACCACATACTTTGAAAAATAAAAATAAAAATCACAATGTTCCAAAAATGATTCCATAATGAAACAGAAATAAGGCCTCATTCAATTTTCTCAATGAAATATGGAAAAAAGAATTGTTTTTTGAATGCGAGTCTATGAGAACTAGAGCTTTTTGGGCACCTAGTGGTGCTCAGGGGTATTACACTTTAAGGCACTTCCAGTGGCTTCACTTTTCAGAGCCAGTTACTAAGTGGATCTTTCATATACAGTCTATAATTGCACCTGAGATCAGATGACAGTAGGAGCTTAACCACTTTATTTACGAAATATTATATGGCACTGGATCTGAAAATGTTGAGTCTCTGGCTGACAGAGACAAAGCACCTACTTTGAATAACTTAGTGCAAACTGTAACAAGTAATAGACTCTTTGAGGCTGCTCAGCTGCTCTGAATAATCTTTTTTTATTGACCCTTACAGTACACAGACTAAACTGGGAGGAACCAAACACTGTTTGCTCTTGGGGACTAGAGATTAATTCATTTTTCTTCTTGCCTGCCTCAGCCAGAAACTTTGATAAACACATTACAGATTGTTATTGGTTCCTTATCTAAAGCCTAATAAGCCATCAATCACAGAAAATATGCTTTTCCTGCAACTACCAGAACGCAGTTTTTAACCCAGGCTAAACATCCATTTCAAATGCTGAGTGATTTAATTAGTTTTGCATGCAAATGCCCTAATGTAGTGACAGTATAAAGACACAGCCTTCAGTGTCACCAGTGCTACTAAAGCCACTAATATCCCCCACACACACCGAGCTTCATTATCATTACTCTCTGTCACACTGATCTTTGTTGCCTTGTCACACTCAGCAGATTGAATACAACTCATGACATTTTCCCCCACTGCATATTTCATGTAATGAGAAGGCGAGACTCTGATCTGGGTGTCGTCTGTGTAAACAAACTGTGCATGGGAGTAGCTTGTTAGCCAACATCACTCCCCAGTGCTGCTGATGTAAGCAGAGCTATTTTCCAAATTTTCCAGGCTCCCTGCTCGCATCTGTTTAGCCTTCAACGTGACCACATGACAGAGAGTCAATATTATTCAATATTTTGTATAACGACTGTAATTTCAGCGTAATGATAACATGCAGGCTGCAGCAGTCTTGATTCTTACTTGGGATTTTTTTTGTGTCCTTGAAGCTTCAAATCATGTGGAAATCAATAACCCAGTCCCAACATATTCACAGGAGGATCAACAAGCACTTTTTAAAAAGATGTTTGCTTGAATAGGAAATGCGTTTCTTAGAAATCAAAAGCATCTTTTCCAAGACAGTTCTGCAATTTGTTATTCATCCCCTGCTCAGTCAGAATATTTGTACACACCCATGGATGGATGGATACAGTGATTAATGTCCAAGCTTGAACACCTCAACAGATGCAACCAGTCAACACTTTAAATGAGGAGGAAACATTTGACTTATCGCACCTGCCGTGTCCGAGGAGTGGATGGGTGTGCAAAGAGTCTGGGCGCGTATGTGAGCCTCCTCTGATACAAACATACGGAATGTGTGGGAGAGTGCTGGTTTAAAAGGTTTAAGATATAGAGCTGTTAATTTTACGCAGAATGTGGGGGAGCACAGAATGTATGTGCTGGGAGAATTTAGGGAGTTGGTGAAGACAGCAGGGGAGCAGGAAATGTTATGGGTGGTGAAACAGAAGGAGCAAGGCAGCAAGGGAAGTGCCATGTCTAGAAGAAGTCTGGGTAGTAGAGGGTGTGCTGGCTGTGGAACATTTCCCCGTATGTACGAACAGTTTATTTTTCATAAGGATGTGTGCATAGATCAGTTATGAATGGGGGATAATATTAAATTCAGTAACTATATGACAGTGGCAGGCTTTTCCCTTCAATACCAGGAGTTAGATGGAGGACTGATATCATTTTGGTCTCTCTGCATCCACTGTACATAGGGCCTGATACATGTTAGCTCAGTGTTGGGGCCATAGGTGTGGGTTTACCTAACCTTTACCAAAAGAGAAGAAACGCAGCTCCCAGTAATGTACTTTACTGTTTTCTTGGCTAAGATTGTTGTTCTGATTTGTTCCCTTTTTGTCATCCGTCAACATCTACTCATCCACTGGCTCCCTGCGTGTTTGAGAATCGATTTTAAGATTTTACTGATAACTTTTAAAGCGCGTCATGGTCTTGCTCCGTTTTACATCTCTGAACTGCTGACCCCTTACGTCCCACCCCGCAGCCTTAGATCCTCAGGCTTTGACCTCCTCACTATTCCAAAGTCGAGGCTCAAAAGCAAGGGTGACCGGGCCTTTGCAGTGAGAGCTCCGCGGCTTTGGAACGCCCTGCCCGAGGAGATAAGGCTTGCAGATTCAGTGTCTTCTTTTAAATCACTTCTCAAAACACACTTTTATAGGCTTGCTTTTGCGTGATGTTGTCTTGCTATGTCTGTTTAGTTCTTTTATATTATGCATTTCATATATTTTACTTGTTTTTATTGCTTTTATTCATCTTTTACTGTTCATTTTTAAAATGACATTTGCCTGCTGTCCTGCCTGTAAAGCACTTTGTAAACTTTGTTTTTAAAAAAGGTGCTATACAAATAAAAGAATTGTTATCATCATCATCACCTTTAAAATAAACCACCACACATTAATTAAACTATTCAGGTTAGCCATTTCTGCCCATTTCTAATTTTTATGCTAAGCTAACCGTCATGTCTGCACAGTAATAGGAGTCTCCTTATGCAACTCCAGCAGCAGGTGCAACTAGGGTTCCCCTGGCCTCCCTGTTGTTTCCATCCACCATTTAGTTGTTCAGTGGTCCGTCATGTGGTCCTCTACCAAATCTTTGAAAATCTATCAGTCATCAGTACTACAATCATCACCTCCCTACCCCTCTTTTACCTTTTAACAACAACCATTTTCTCATCTGCTTTATTTCACGTCTATCCTCCGTTCTTTCCGTTTCATCCTCTGAAAACTAATTTTTCATCCTCCATTTGTTTTCCCAATTTTTCTGTCAGTGTTCCCCACCTCACTTTTCCCTTTTTTTTTTCCCCCCAGTTCCAATTCATTAAACATTTTTGGCGCTGTAGGAACGAACTTTTCCATTACTGTACCATTAATCACATCAGTTGTTCTTTCTCCTCACCGGCATGTAGACACCCCCGCCTCCTCCACTCCCAATACAATTCGTCTTGTTTGACAGTTGTTATCTTGGAAAATGGCAGTAACGGCAAGTGGCACACAGAGAAAAAGCACATGAAAAGGAAAATTGAACGACTACCATCTGAACGCACATGCTGGATTACATCGACCCGTGACCCGTCACAGGATGGGTGCAAAGTCAGTGAAAGCTTCGAACCCTTGTGAAAACAGGGCAGAGCGGACGAGGGAGCAGCTCAGCAGTTGGTCAGATTTTGCAAGCCGCTGGGTCCGCCGCTGTAGAGGACACTTACAACAAATGAAACGCCTGTGAGTCATCCTGGCCCTTGAATACTTAATGGTGCAAGCAACACTGGCCATCCAAAACTGTTTGAGAGTGAACATGCTTTTGTGTGCGCGTGTGCATGTATTTAAATGTCTTTATGTATGCTTGTCTGTGATTTTTAAGCCAAATGCTGCAACAGTGAAATTACCAGTAGATTTAAATGATTTATTTTGTCTAAGACTCTGCTGAGGTATCCCACGTGGGATCCAAACTAGGATCCAAACTGGATCCTAGTTTGGAAACCACTTGTGTGGTGCAACACGGAATTCCAGAAAAGTTGAAGTGATAAAACAGGGCTTTTCAATGGCATCAGGCCGATTGTCTGAACTGACCTGATTTAAATAAGAGTGGACTCACGTTTGAGGTGTGCAAGGTTCAACAAGGCCTCCTTACTATTTGCAGAAATGCTTTGAGTGAGGTCTGAGGTCCACGTGGAATGCTGCAGCGCTATTCAGACTGGAGGCGAACCATATGCTATGCTGTGTGTCATTGTGGGCTAGCATGTCACATTTATAATGCAAACACTTCCTTGGGCACACATGCAAAATGCATGGTGATAGGAGCACCAAACAAAGACTATAGGACACATTGTTTTGTTGAGGTGCTGTCGAGGCCACTGAAGGGCAAGCAGCTTTAATTGTGGAACAGTTACGCAAAGGTCAGACACCAAAGAAGTGGCAGTTAGTGTCAGAGGTTGATGAGCTGTGAGATCTCTATGGTACATATGAGGTTAGGAAATTGAAGAGCCTTCAACACATTTCAATAAAGCACTAATGGTCAGTGTTGCTGCTCTGGGAAATGGGTATTGTCTTTGTTATTAGATTTGTATTGTGGGAGTCCCTTGTGGTGAAGACAACTGCTGTTCAGGATGTCTTATAAAAAGTTGACAAAGATTCCAAAACCATGCAACTATTTTTATCCCATTTGTCAGAAACGCTTGTCTTTTTTCCACTAAGCCGACATCCACGTATAGAAATATAAGCAAAGCTCCACTGAAGAGTAACCATATAGTTCATGTGCAGGATAAGGACTGACTTGTTATGTGCTGGGTAGAACCTGAGCCAGACGGGTGCGGTGTTTCCATAATACTGCCGCATTTTCACTGAGACTGAAGGCGACTGCGTAGCAGGGCCACCCATGTTGTGCCGTGCCGAGGCTTGTACAGTACAGTAAACATGGCAGGGGCCTTTTGGACCGGCTTCTCAAGCCCCTGGCCAAGCCGTCTGTAGTGGATGCCAACCAGAACTGACTGAAAAAAGAGGCAGAGCTGTCCTATAAGTTAGCCTTGCCAGTGTATTCCAAGAGCTTGCCCAAAGTGGATGAAATATTCACAGCACTGCCAATGGAGATGAAAGTAACTGCAGACACGTCATTAATTTGTCATGTTATCCAGAGGAAACCTTCTTTTTATTCTAAATCATGGGTTTGCCTTAAGAGATTCTAAAATGGGTTTGTGATGGATTTTCCCAATAAAGAAAAAATTACTAAGGGCAGAGCAGCTCAAATCTCTGAAGAATAATAAGAATGATGATGAAATACACCAGTTATTCTTAGTTAAAACAGGACTAAGTGAATCATATGAGACAAAACCCTTTTAGCCCAACAGCTGAAAACAGAAAAACGTTTTTCATTTCACATAATAAATTTGTGTAGTCAACGTTCAAACTTACCTGCAGTAACTTTAGATAAAGACGTTAATTATTAAGGCCTTTTAACCCCTGAACCCCAGGGCTCCTATTGGCCATCCTTCCTGTTGTCACTGCCACCCAGTCAGCGTGGGAAACCACACAAGCTCCAAACTCATGTAATTTCCTGCCTTTTGTAAACACTCCTCTGGGAGCTAGATATTACTCTGCACAGTTGTAAATATATTGGTCACTGCTGTGGTCAGAACATTTGTGCAACACATGATAGAGCTCCATTAAAGAAAAGAAAACACTGTAATCAACCTTTTCCTATTCGTCATTCCTGTAAGTGCTGTAGCTACGTTTGCACCAGGTGCTCCCACTTCCTCCTAAACTCTGAGCACATGAGCAGTATGATATGCATAATGTATAAGTTGTAATGTGTGTAGCTTGTGTAACATAACAGTGTGGCCAAATATTTAAAGCTTTTTTTAGCCATCCATATTAAACCCAAAACATGATCTAGCAATATCATTGCATCAAAAGGTTACATGAAACGTGTTTCATTTTATCTTAGTCCCAATAATGTATTTTTGAAACACAGTTACTTGG
>OMNN01003579.1:0-16032 GCA_900302755.1 Chromis chromis
GACGTTGGCAGTGGATCCTTTGGGTACTCTGGCTTGTGCAGTGGGGCCTCTGTCAATCCAACTTGTTCCACTGCATCCTGTTGATGCTTGATCAGAATGGGGTCTAGAAAGTTTGGAGGTCAAATCAACATCTTGGGCCATTGTCATGTTCCTCAAGATGTTCCTGATTGTTGGATGTTGTTGCCATGTGGTGGGGTGCATTTTCTTGCAGGGGTAGGCCAGTGACATTTGGGATTTCCATTTGCATGAGGGAGTGGTTGGAGGGGTTGTACTGTGTGTGTGTGTAACTGCCGCCACGCCGCAGCTGCTTTACTACTGAGGAGCCGCATGTAAGCCGAAAGAGCCGGCTCTTTTTAGTGCGCCACGCGGGCTGTGCATGCTAAAATAATCTGTAGTCCACGGCGCTACTGCCAGTTTGAACTGAATAATTTACGGTGGCAGAGGGAGGCGGAACCCTGATCCGAGGTGGCGGAGCTCAGCTCCGGAGGGCTCCGGCCCACTTTAACCCCTGCATACATACGTATATTTTGATTCAGGACATACGTACATATGTATTCTTGGATAGCGGCAGCTACGTTTGGGTCACCACCAGTAACGTTCATGTTTGAAAAAATGCGCTACAGGCAGAATATACTCCCGCATAAACTCCCGCTACCATGCGACCACGACGCATCAACACCCGTTTTACGCGTCGACGTATTTCCGTAATTGATTACGTCGACAAATCGCCCCACCCCTAGTGTTCATACTACAATAGGTCTGCGGCAGTTTGCACAGACAGTTGCATTGCCCCTCATATTGAACACAGAAAAAGACACGGGGCAGTTTTTACAGGATATAGCAGCTACGGATTAAGCTGTAGCACCTTGTCAGTGATTATTCCTGAGCTGTGCCGAGCACAGTGGATTCATCACACTGTGCTCGGCATCACAGGATTTCTGGAGAATTTAGAACTGTATTTAGGTTCCACCAAAGTCCTGCAGCAACTATTTAAATTACAAGTCTGTTAGTGATAAATTATAAAGATGTGGGTGACTTAAATGTTCTCCTACAGTCTCTCCTCATATCAAATATTTGTTCTAATCACCACTTGTTGGGGATGGTCTGTGCGAACCCTCTAGGATTTGGATGATGAATTTTTAGTATACAGTATACAGAAAGTATAAATTTTTGTTACATTATTGAATATTTGATTAAATAATGTATTCAATAAATGTACACAGAATTCAAACACTCAAATAACATTAAGTTCTTCAGGACCTGGCCACTGTAAAGTGTATATTTCTGGTGGACCATGTTATAATGTCAACTCTGTATTCCATTTGTGACTGTGGAATATTTAAGAAGGCTTCACTTTTCTCTTTCAGGTCATGGCAGCTGAAATGTCATGTCTGACAGGTGTTGATGAAGATGACAAAGATGCTGATCCTGAAATCAATGCCCTCACACTCCTGCAGGAACCAATGAGAATGGCGCAAGAATCAACCTCTTGCAGTGATTCTTTTGGCAAGCCGTCTCTGAAACAAAACAGTGTCCTAGATGTTCTGTCAGATGAAGATATGTTGTCTCCAGTTGGCCTGGGAAATGGGCCTTCTTCGCATCAGGCTACTCAAGCCCATGAACTCAACTGCATCTCCAGTGAAAAAGAGGAGGAAAAGAGCATCACCCCACTAAAAACTGTGCAGGAAATCGACACTGCAGGAATTTGGGGGTTTGATGAGTCACCTGAGAACTCGCTGGATAATTTTAGTAGTGCCAGCGACCTTCATTGGGACCCTCACAAAGAGTTTATGCAGTTTCTTTGGGACAACCACAGCGATTCCCCTGGTGAGGAGCCTAAAGAGGAAGTCTCTTCTGCCAACAGCCAAAGGAGAAGGAAACGGAAAATGGACATGGTCGTCATGGTGGATCCCTCAGAAGACCTTTACCCTGATCTGAGCCCCAAGTCATCTGAGGAACTGTCTGACACTGAAGGCCAAGTAGACTCCATTCCTGTCAGGAAAGTCCGGAAGTCAAGGAAGTTCCCCAAGTCACAGTCATTACCAACAGGGAAAGTTTCGAAGTATCCCAATGGAACTGTAAAGGCCATCAAAGAAATTCTTTACAATGCACCTGCAAGAAACTCACATGAGAACAGTATAGGTCATGGGCTGTCACCTTTGAAGGGGAGGCTCACAATAAATTCTCATTCAGAGGGCAAGCCCGCATGTTACCCTTGCTCAAAATGTAAGATCGTATTCAAGAAAGAGCATCATTTGCATCGTCATATGAAGTCTCACGTTGACTCTCCTACTATTTCACCAAAGCCTTTTATATGCCGAGAATGTGGACAGTCTTTCAGACAAAGCGGTTCGCTTATTGAGCACATGTCCATCCATCAAGAGAAGAGAACAAGACTCACTGAAGAGATCAAAGGCATGAATGATAAAAAGAAAGAGGATAAAAAGTTCTTTTGCCCTCAGTGCCCATTTGGAACAAACTGCCCAAACACATTTGTTCAACATGCAAAAACACATGAGAAGGACAAGAGGAGGTTTAGATGTGACAAATGTAGCTTCAGGACTCTGAGTGAGAATGATCTTAGGAGACACAACATTATGCAGCACACTGTTATCACGGTTAGAAAGCATATCCAGAATGATGAGTCTGAAATCTTCCCCTGTAACATTTGTTCTTATAGAGCTTTTAGCAAACATGTTTTTACCAATCACCTTCTGCGACGCCATCAGCTAACCTTTGAGGAATATGAAGCTGCACAACGTATAGAGGAAAATGCACAACCATCTAAGGAGCAGCATGTGCCTACTTGTAAAACTCCTGTTGAAGATGCAGAGTTTACATCTAAAATCTCAATAAAAAATCAAATCTCTTCAAAAAGAGTTTGTTCGCCCAATGAGTCCAATGACATTTCAGACTTATTCAGAAATAGCAAGATTAGGAGAGGTCCCAAGTCTCAACTAACAGAATCAAAACTTGACAAATCCATTAACGTTCTCCTGTCTCGACAAAGACACGGAAAGAAGACTGTGGAACACAGGAAGGAAAGCAATAATTGTAGTACATCTGTTCAGGATTCCAAAAGTGACAACGATGGCTGTGATGAGTTTCCAGCAACATTGGCTGTCAAGGCTGAAGATTCGTCTTTATCCTCAAATGGCCCCAAGTTGAATGTATATCATTCAACACTCAAGAAGTCACCATCTAAAAGGAAAATGTCCACCCCATATCGCAACACTTCTGATCAAGACTCATGCTTCATCTTACCAAAACCTTTACCAAGTCCCAGAAAAGGGAACCAAGAAGAAGAAGAAGAAGAAGAAGTGTCAGACTATGACGAAAAGGACATTTTCCAGTTTCAGGATACCGATGCCAGCTCTGACCTTTTTGACAATGGAATCAAAAAAGAAAAGCAAAACATCATTTACACCTATAGCAGAAGAATGTCCATGAGGGGTGCTCTCCAGGCATCTAAAAGGCTGTTTGAGAAAATAAAGACGGAAGAGCAAGAACAGACTGACCCTGAAATCAAAGAAGAATGCATAGAAACAGAAGTGTTTCAAGAAACCTTTGAGGCCCACCAAATACCATTGGGCGAATCCTTCGATGATGATTTGTCAGAGTTTGAATCGGACCGCAAGAACTGTCCATACTGTCCCGCAGTCTTTGAGTCAGGTGTTGGATTGTCCAATCACGTGAGAGGACATCTTCATAGGGTTGGACTTAGCTACAATGCACGCCATGTTGTGCCTCCTGAGGCGGTGGCTTCTCAGGATAGGAGGCCACGAATTCGACGGAAGATGTCAGCTTACCGGCGATTGAAAAAAGGTACTTATTGCATGTTTGTCTATTAAGGGAAAGCTTTCCTTTACTACAACTTGTCGTAGTATTACTTTGTGTTCCAATTTGCTCTGGCTGTCAGTTTTATTGGTTATAATTAACCACTGAACCAGAGTCATTGCTGAGATCTCATTATGTGGCGCCCAACAAATCACAGTTTAATCTGAGGTTTTTAGATGGAAAGGTAGGAACAATCAGTTTACAGACTGACTTCATCAACTGTTACCAAACATGGTTTTCCACTGCAGGAACTTGCTGGTTGTTTTAGGGTGGCCCGAATTTATGCATGTTCCAACAAGAACCTAGCCAGTAGAACCCCTTTTCAGGGCTCATTTCAAGGAAGAAAAAAATCCTACTCCAGGATAGGTACTTCTTAGCAGCCCTGAAAAACTGCTGTGCAAGCATCAACGCTAATTGGTTAAACAAGTGTAATTTTTCTGCCTTCTTGATGCCCTTATTGAGTAGAAATTTTCTCTTCTCTTTTGACATAAAATTCTCCATGTAGGCTAACCTAATAAACTTTCTCCTTGTTCTGTTTCCTACATGCTAATGGAACAGGATCTTGTGGAGTCTCGTAGCTATTTGTTGTTGTTTTGGCACACTTGAAATCAATGCCGGTATCAAATCTGTTGGATCCTGCACCGCAATGGAAGGGGCTAGTCCTATAAGTGTTTGTGCCACCTCGTGCCTGCTCTAAGTTGCTGCAGTGGGAAGCCAACTATACTTAACACCGGTTGACACACATTTTTTTGTGAACTGTAGAATTATTAAAGGCAGTTGAAAATAGAATTTGTGGGAAAAACGTAACTACTTTTTCCTTGTTTTTGGTGGGTTTGTCGTACAAAACCAATGGACAGACCTGTGAAAACAGAGTTTTCCCTATTTGTATTGTGTAATTTAAACCGTTAAACAGTTGAAAAATATCATATACTTACCATACTTGTATTGTGCAAGAGTTTCTTTCTAATTTTATTTATTTATTCCAGCATTACAGCTAGAGTCGGAGTCCGAGACTGTGAAGAGCATCCACTCATGTCCATTGTGTGGGGACTCATTTGATAACAGGACTGGGCAGTCCAACCACATCCGAGGCCACCTCAAAAAGCTTGGTAAAAGCTTTTCTACAAAGAACAAATCCCCATTAATTTTACTGCGGGAGTTGATGCGCGACAAGAAGGAGTTCCAGCGGGCCATTCAGATCATTGGAAAGAGACGGAACCATTTCCACTATGGTGCTTCACCAAAGCTGCCCGGTGCTGATCGTTTCACGTCGCCCCCCACTGGAATCCCAAAAAGTAATTTAATTACAAGCGTTTGCACTGATGCCAAACCACTGATGCCCACGTTTTCTTTAGCGGAACTTGATTCCGATAAAAGGCAACTGGATACTAAGCTGGATGTGAAAGATTCACTCTCAGGCACAACTGCCTTGATAGGAATTCTGAAGAAGAGGAAGTGTCAGGAAGACGCCAGACTAAAGGGATCCTCTCAGATGTCAAGAAACGTGTTAACAGTTTCTTCAAACAGTGAGCACAGTTCAGGAAGAATTGCATCTTCACTGCCAAACTCAGTATCTGGTAAGTAACTTCCTGAAATAAGTAAATAAATAGGTTTTACACAGAACTAAAGTGCAAGTGTCCAGAATAAAGTTTATCTCAATGTCTATTCATTTCAGAACATTTAAAGCACTGAAGTCATTACAGGAAAATGTAAGACATGGAATACCCAAAACTATTGCAAGGATCAGATGTAGCACAGCAATCAGGGTTGAATTTGCTGAATGCGAGAAATTTTTTTTTCTGTTTGGTTGAAATTAAAAGAAGTAGTGATCACATTTAAATGTCTAAAGGTCCCGTTCCCCCTGCATATCATTCATCACGTACGATTATGGGCAGATTATAAACCACTGCAGCCAGTGAGACTGTTCACATTGGGTGCACGTAACTCATCAAACATCAAAATCTAGGATCTGTCCTCTTTGGAAGTGGCATAAAAATTCAGCAGTCCTAAAAGGCGATAATGCAGCGAATAGCCAAACAAAACTGACAACTTTTGTCAGATGTGACAAGATGTCGGCAACTCTGCTTTGAATCTAAACTCACAATATAATCTACTAAATCCTGTTCTACATACTCGGTATGACAGGTTGCTGTGGTCCCCAAACAGTTCTACAATTCTACAATTTCATTTAGCGCTTTTATCCAAAGCGACGTACATAGGTAGGTAGGTGGGGCAGCATTAAGGACCTTGCCTAAAGGTCCTCACTGGATACCTGCACCCTGACCGAGATTTGCACCACTAATCTCCCATGCCAAGGTCTGGGGTGTTAGTTACTGAGCTATCCACCTGCTAACAGTTGGTCATAACTGGAAGTGGTGTTTGATATGCTTGTAGCTGAACTTTTCATCTTGATCTTTTTTTTGATCTGCAAAAAGTGACATAATCAACGATCATTTCTCATGACGCCTTCAGTATGAACAGTTTTGATGCGTTAGAATTGTGACAAGAGACATAACGTTATTTGTCTTAAGTGTGACGTGTGAAGAAGGAACAGGCCATAATGCTGTAGTAGATACACATTTAGAGTGCGGAAGAAAATGTTGGAATTTTAGCAGAATGTAGGAATGTAATGGGACACTATTCATTTTTATTACACACAGCTTTTTGGAGTACAGTTTTTGGAGGTCTTCAAATTAGGTTACGGATAATATCAAATGTCATACCAAAACAATATAATGACATAAATATAAAATATTTCCAGTTTACATATATTATTATGTATTTCTATAGATCTGTTTAGAAGGAGCAATATCAGACTGACAGGTTATAAAAACTTTTTTAATGGAAATATTAAGCTTTTGAAGGTTTGTTAAAGGTAAACATAATTAAGGTTGTAAAACTCATATTGAGACATTTACATTTTCAGCATGTGTTTTGAAGCAGACATTTGAGATTATCAGATTTTTTCTGTTGTTGAAGTGAGGCATCATCAGCATAAAGGTTTAGAATGAGATAGTCAGATTACATTGTATATAGTTTTCACTTATTTGCTTGTCTTTCTATTTTGTTGTCTTTTACAGAGAAGGGTGAATTCAACAGGAAGGTGTGCGTCCATTGCAATGCAACTTTCCACAGTGGAGTCAGCTTGTCTAATCACCTCCGGGCATATGCAAAAAGAAAAAGGATTGCCTTACTCGAGGGAACCAGTAAGTGCCGCCAGTAACAGCTCCAGTCAAAGAAAACATCCTGTTCTAGAGCACAGGAACAGTCTGAGGCATATATTGTCTTAAAATCAGGGTTTTTATTCAGTTTGTTTAAATGATATTTCTTTCTGACACCAGAGTAGAGAAATATAGTTTTCAAAACAGTTTCTAGACCTCCTCGTAGTTTCAATTGTAGCATCAGGACTTGCTTGAGTTAGTCAAACACTCACCCAGCAGACTAGAGTTTCTATAGTGTTAATGGCTCCTGAGTATAAAAATCTAGAACCCAACCAGTCAGTTTAGATCTGATGAAGCCTCTTGGATGAGAGCTGAAACGTCTTCAACAAACTCAAGCAAGTCCAGATGCTACGATTGAAACTATGAGGATAACCATGACCTGGATGACTGAGAATCTTCACAGAAAGTTTCTAGACCTGAATCCTGTCCAGTCCAGTAAAGGTCAGTCAAGTAAATACATTGTCAGATTTCTGAAACGTACCCTATGAGGTTTTTGCATGTTTGTATGTTTATATTATCTGTTTCTCACCAAAGCACACCATGAGTTTTTTTGAGGTAGTGTTGAAATATTTCAAAACACGTGGAGTATACGACGAAGCAGGATTAATGGGTTAGTGAGGGGGGTTCAGCCAAAAGCCAGAGTTTTCGGTGTCATGAAGGTGGTTCTTTTTTAACCTGCTACATCAACTGCCAACGTGCTCCAGAGCAGGTTTTATTCAGAGTTTGGGATTTAAATCAGCTGTAAGAAGCGTCTCCCTTGAACCACTACTTTTCCTGACCATATTTCCTGTGAGTGATACAGATTCTCATGTTATATATGCAAACCTGCTGTATGTTCGTAATCCCACTGAGTGAAGTTGTGCAGTTACATTAGCACAGACTGTATGTGTTGAGTTGCCATGGAAACCTACATGCATTCAGTTGGTGAGGCAGACATTGCATAAATATGTTTTTATACTTGGGC
Source organism: Chromis chromis (assembly GCA_900302755.1). Lineage (NCBI taxonomy): Eukaryota > Metazoa > Chordata > Actinopteri > Pomacentridae > Chromis > Chromis chromis. The sequence continues at coordinate 8,023 of OMNN01003579.1, forward strand.
CTGATTTGCTGCCAAGTGCGTTTTACACTGCTGGTACTGCAGCTAATAGAACATTGATCATGAAATTGATCATTCTGTTGGTATTTATCAGAGAATATTAAATCAATGCCACAAACTGAAGTAATTTTCACGTATCTTTCAATACTGTTGGACCTCAGTGCAGTTGTTAAGTATCATGTTTACATGTATAAAGTGTAAAGTTTGGGAGCTCTAATGTGCAGTTGTCATGTTAGAAATAAGCATTCTTTATTGTAATGTCTCCCTGATGACTAAATTAGGCAGCACACCATAGCTTCATTTTGTGTGGAAGAAGTTCCATGATGTGTCAAATGCCTTTTTTATAGGAGCAGGAACAGAGCTTGATGAAGTAAACCTGGTTAACAAAGAAAGTTGATAACCACCGTCATGATACCCATTATCTCTGGTTGGTGTTTTAGGGTTTGTCAAGCCTGGCTATGTCCAACTTGCTTCGTAGTAAACCCCTCTGCATTTTGTACAATCTTGTCCTGTAGCAAACAGCCTCTTTCTTGACCTCTCTTGGCTTGTTAACCCAACTGACTGTGTTTACAGATCACATTATCTTATTATCTGTGTTTTCATGTGCGTGTGATACAAACAAAATTGGAACTCATTTATAAAAAGACTGCTCTGCCGTTGTTTTAACATTTGTTATTGGGTTTGAATACGTGGCATGTCAGACCAGACCAACACTAGTATCAAAGCAATTCTAAAACCTTATTGGAACAAAGGCATGTTTATATCTGAGGAGTCAGTTTCCCGACTGCCTCTTAACAAGTTGCAGATTTTCAGCTATTCTGAATTATTATTATTTATTTATTTGTGGTGCTCAAGGCCGTGGACCACTGTCTTGCAAACCTGAGCACCAGAAACAGAAGTTTGATCCTCTGACCAGAAAATAGGAATATAATCAGACATGCATGAAGTAAAGCAGTTTACAAAGCAGTTTTTCACAAATGACATTAATCAGCCAGACATCTCTGGCTGATATCTCAAAACATCAGCAGATAAAGCCAAAGCTATCTGCGTAGCTCGAAATCAAAAGGGGTTGTGATGTCCAGGTCTTATATTTAGTGCACCGGCGGTTATTTGTGTCCTCCCCAAGGTAAGAATCTAGAAGGGCATCCGCAAGTGAAACACTGCAAAGATTATAATTGCGGAGCGACCTCTTCATGGCAAAAAGCCTTCAGGACCTACTTTTTTTCCTGCAGGCACTGATCATCACACTCTGTTGGGCCTTGTGTTTTAACTGCACAGGAGAGCAGATGAGATGCAGAGTCAGACCGTTCACCTCACTGGCACAAGGCCAAAATATGAGTGTGAATAAAGGAAGGCCCGGGGCAGACATCTAGACCAACTGTTTCACTGAAAATGTAATTTAATGCTGGAGCGTCAATAAGCAGCTTTCCAGAGGTTATCACTAGAGCCCAGCCCGATCTTGGGACTGACTGACTGAATTCTGATTTTGATATATTGAACAGTATTGATGAGGGTAATTGTTTAATAACTTTACAGAAACATATGTCACAAACTAGGTAGCATCTTATTGTTAATTTCATTTATAATTTACCTCAAGCTTTTTTTCTGCATTATATTTTACTTTTAAAAAATCATATCGCAGAAACCAATATTGATTGATTGCTAAACTTCAAGCAGTGAATGAGCAAGGCACTCATTCCCAGTGGTGTCCTGAGAAGACATAATGAAAATAATAATACAAGTATAAAAAATGTGGATTCAGCATTCAGCATGTGCATCACACGAGTACAATCAAAGTTATATGTCAATATCAGCCTATAATATCAGATGATAGATATATTGGTAGTTATCAGATGTTTGCAAAGCTGTGCTGTAATCTAAAATGTTGTGCTATTAACAAAGTAAATTCTGTCTTTCAGCAATTGACTGTAAGGCAGTTAGGACACGCTCAAGGCCTGGCTCAAAGAAGAAGACACTGCCCTTACCACAAACTCCAGAGGAAATGTACAGGCTCACCTGCAGGTAACATTTTATTAATTTATAATAAATAGGATTAGTGTTAGTCTGATGGACAGTGTATTTGGTTTTAATGCTGTAATAAGTGGAGACCAGAGCAAAAATCTGTGTATTTCAATGTGGGTCCTTGTTCTCTTCCCAGGTTCTGTGACCTCGTCTTCCAGGGTCCCTTGTCGGTTCAGGAAGACTGGATCAAACATTTACAGAGACACATTATGAACACTAGTGTCCCTCACACTGGGCTAGGCATGGTAGAGGTCACCTCGTTGCCCACAGACCCCCCGACCTTCAAGACTGATCAAGACAGCTCTTTGACAGTCACACATGCTGCCTCATGAGGCCAATGGGGACCTTTTTAGATTTCACTAGACTGTATGTGTATGTACATTGGATGTTTTCACTTTTTATTTTAGTTAATGAAATACTGGCCAAAAGTACAGTACTGCTCAGCGCTGGAGATACTGTACACGTTTGAACATTTGGACAGATGAAAAAGTTGATTATTTTGGATATTGTTACCTTTGTCTGTTTTTACATGGTCCATTGTTCTTGGAACACAATTCCAGGTGGACAGACTGTTTTCTTGTTTTATGCAGTAATGTAGTGTGGAATCCATTTCTAATGAAGACAACTTTTACCTCAGATTTCTCATGGTTTGAGTCAGTTTTTGTCAATATTCGGGAGCACCTCTCTTCTGTATCAATATTCACATTAATTACACAGAATCATGTTTCCTTTGTATTGCATCATGTTCAAATCAAAGCCCACAGACTCTTTTTCAGGCCAGAGTTGCTGAGATGAAGATTTCAACTGAAAGTGCAAAAAGAAAATGTCTGCAAACTTGTTATGCATAGAAAGTGTTTTATAGTATTTCAGTAACTGCATTGTTTCTAATACAAAATTTAAACTGAAGGTGGTTGAGAAAAAAGACCTAACACGCACGGCCCGTGCTGATCATGCCCTTCATACATGTCACCTATATTTAATGTTTAAATATACTGTTTTGAAATAATTTAATTTTAAATGTACTATATCACACAGATACGATGCTTAAAACATTTGTGTTGTTCTAAATAAAAAAAGCAAAGCGGCAACTTGACTTTTTCCAATTATTTTTGCCCTTAAGTTCTAAGAATAAATCACATTTTGTCTGTAAATAACAGATCAAAATAAACTTGATCTTGTTACTGTGATCAAATTGTGAATTTGAGAGCACGTATAGCTGACATGAAGAAAATTTGAAATGACAAACGATAAATGAAGACAAATACAAAAACATTCAGATTGTTTGAACAAACCCAGACTCAAGAATTCTTCATTTATTCAGACACATCTTGAATGGCAGATGAACAGTATGCTCTGTTAGCAACGAGAATCAGAACTGACAGCATTAATGTGTGGTTGTGGCGTCCGTTCTTCTTCAACTGAAGCGTGCAGCATCTCGGTGTAAACGCTATTTTGGAGACCGAAACATCTGTCATTCCAGTGGGCTGCCACCCTGAAAGACAAGAATCAGTTTAGTTGTCAGTAAGCTCCATATGCAGAGGTTGAAAGTGCAGTCCACTTTGATTACTAGTAAGCTGCCTTATATTGTACCATTTACTTGTGCTACTAATTAGATGGAGTTTACAGAAAGTGAGGATAAAGGATTACTTTACGTTTTACTTCAGTAACTCTTCACTTGATATCATTTGCAGCATGTATAGTGTTGCTTTAACTGTTTTGCTGTTTCACTTTCTACAATAGTTTGACACAAGAGCACAAATTAAACCATTTCTTAAGTACAAGTATGTCAGTTTTATCAGCAACATTTACTTAAAGTATCAAAAGTAAAAGTAAGTAGTAAAACGGCACCTGTCTTTTACTACATATGATGTTTTTGGATTAATATTAATGCTGCAGTCATTTGTATGTTGCATTTTACTGCTGTAAATGTTTAGGTTTGAGCTTAAACTACTTTTTTAATTGCTGAGTACCTCCATCTACAGCAATGCATTATATTTCTTTAAGATCATAATACACCGATCAGCCACAACATTATGACCACTGACAGGTGAAGTGAATAACATTGATCATATTGGTACTATGTGGTGTTCTGCTGGAAAACCTTGGATTTTGCCATCCGTGTTGATGAGACTTAGACACCCAAATAAACATTGTCCCAGAACAAACACACTCCCTCATGCAAATGGCAATCCCAGATGTCACTGGTCTACCCCCGCAGGAAAATGCACCCCACCACATGGCAAAAACATCTAACAATCAGGAACATCTTGAGGAACATGACAATGGCCCAGGATGTTGATTTGACCTCCAAACTTCCTAGACCTCATTCTTCTGTTACATTTTCCAGCTAATCCCAGAGTGTTTTTTAAATCAGTTTATATATCTTAAGAGGTAGCAGAATATTTCCAACCCATTAAGGAACACCAAGTCTTTCAGGTTATCACTAAAGTTACAATTACACCACATTTGTAGATATATGGTTTTCACAGGACAAAAAAATTAATCTGGAAAGTAACTAAAGCTGTTAGACCAATGTAGTGGAGAAGAACGTACACTCTTTGTGCCTAGGATGTAGTGGAGTAGAAGCATAAAGCTGAATAAAATGGTAAACTCAAGCCAAGTACCTCAAACTTGTATTTAAGCACCATACTTGATTAAATATAGTTACATTCTACCACTGTACTTGTGTACTTTAATAGAGGATTACTGCTGTGACAAGCTTAATATGTAGTATTCTGTATTTGAACTGTTACTGTTGCATGTGACTCTCCAACCACAGCTTCCCCTTTTAGATTAGCTTTTTATTTGCATTTTTAAACAGCTGGAAGATTAACTTTTTTTCCCCAATTACTACATCTGTTGATTCAAATTAATCATTTGTGTTCATGTTATACTCCCACTTTGTTGAAGAGCCAACATGTATATAATATATACTGTATACGTAATACTATATAATAGTCCGAGTATAATGTAAAACCAAATAGGATCCAAGCAGTCCATAGTTCAGGGGACAATATATAAAAATATAATTAAAGTGAATACTATGAACTTTCTGAACATTACATAAGAGAATTAACTACTATGAGGGAACCAACTTCATCCACAAATTAGGAATTTAAGGAAATGTTTTAAATTCAATTTGAAAAAAAAAAGGCTTATTAAGAAGGTCCCTGTACGTTGTTATCATGTTTGAATTCTTTCAAAATCACATGAAAAAATACCTTCAGGAAGTGTTCAAACTGTGGTTTCAGCTCCTTCAACATGGTTTCTGCTTTGTTGAGGCATGCATGTCTCTGCTGCTCTTGAAATTCCTTCAAGAAAGCAATGAAATTATCATGATCAATAGAACCAGGCATTTACTTGTGTTGTGCTACAGGGCAGCAGTGTTACCTTTGTGTTAGAGAGGTGTTCCAGAGAGGTGATGTGTGCCTGCACCTCGGCTGCAGATGTGGATATGAAGACTTTGCAGGCGGCACAGTGAAACATTTCTACCCTTGTCATGTGGTCATTTTCCTGCAGAGCTGACAATTCAACGATCAGACTGGATTTAGGCATTTATATTGATTTGTCTGGAATAGGAGATGGTGCAATAAGGCAGTGCATGTCTGTCATGATTTCTGACAGTTTCATTTTAACAATGTATTTACCTTGCAGAGCACTGTCCTCTATGGGTCGGCTACAATGATGGCTTTTATACAGCATGACTTCCTACGGAGATAAAAGCGTCTATCACTATTCTGACAAGCCAATGCTCACAAATCTGTTATGTGTCTGTGGTACAGTAAGGATAAAAACAAGTAACTACGTGAAAAAGATGTCAGTAGAATCCCCCTACTACATATTATCTTACCTGGAGGAACGCTATAGCCAGATCATCGTAATTATTGTTCTTCTGAATGTGCTCCAGTGTGTCCCAGTGACTTTTACTGTCTAAATGATCCTCCAGCTCCTTCCCATTTGCCAGCTCAACCTCACAAAGGTCACATGTGATGGGGCCCCTCGAAGAAAAATATTAAGACAGTAACTATTAAAACAGCTAAAAAGCCTCTCTTTAAACAGCCAAGCTCTTTGTACAAGCTTACACAAGCAACTATTGTTTAGAATTTCTGAGAATAAGTGTTTTACGAAGAGTTACAAGGTCCGACCTCACAATATTAGGGTAGAAAGTTGTATCCAAAACAAACCTCTATTTCTGGATTGTGCTTTAGCTGGACTCATTAAATGTTTTTCTAAATAGCACATGTTAATAGGTACTATTTAGCTATACACTGATCAAGCATAATGTTATGACCACCACCTGTGTTGGTCCCCCTTATGTGGTCAAAAATGCTCTGAACCATTGGGCATGGACAAGAGGACCTCTCAGGGTGTCCTATGGGGTCTGGCACCAGGATGTTGGCAGTGGATCCTTTGGGTACTCTGGCTTGTGCAGTGGGGTCTCTGTCAATCAAACTTGTTCCACTGCATCCTGTTGATGCTTGATCAGAATGGGGTCTAGGAGGTTTGGAGGTCAAATCAACATCTTGGGCCATTGTCATGTTCCTCAAGATGTTCCTGATTGGTTGATGTTGTTGCCATGTGGTGGGGTGCATTTTCCTGGGGGGGTAGGCCAGTGACAGTTGGGATTTCCATTTGCATGAGGGAGTGTGTTTGTTCTGGGACAATGTATATTTGGGTGTCTAAGTCTCATCAACACGGATGTTAAAATCCAAGGTTTTCCACCAGAACACTACATAGTACCAATATGATAAATGTTATTCACTTCACCTGTCAGTGGTCAGAATGCTGTGGCCGATCGGTGTATATATAATCCATCCATCCATTACGAATACACCGCTTAATCCTCTGTAGGGTATCGGGGGGCTGGAGTCTATCCCAGCTGACATAGGGCGAAGAGGGGCATCTAAATCTATTACCACTATTCTTAATACATTTTCAGAAACACTAAACCACATTCTAAGATCATACGAATTCAACTTCTTCGCAAAAGAAGATTTGCAGTGTTGTGCTCGGTTCATATTTTTCTGCAGCAGTAAGATGCTGCCAAGAAAACCAGCCAACCGGACAAACCAGCAAATCAATAAACAACATCAGCCGTCAAAAGCAGCAAACAGAAATGGACAACCGGAGACTCGAACCAGCCACCTGTGGAGAAGTCTTTCCTGCGAGGCCGTTGATAAAGGATCAATTTTAAATCAATCTCGTCTTGGTGTTACGTAAGCTCGTATTTACACACCATCGCTCCTCCAAGTGGTTGGGCAGCATGAGGTCACAGAGGGATCATCCTGTTTAAAGTGCATGGGCACAGCATGTGACTCGCTGTTGTTGTCTTACCAGCTGCACAACATTGTACCGGCTACCAACGCCTCTCTTTTTCATATAAACATCAGCATCTGGTGTTCCAGGGAGCATACAACACCTTGACAGCGATAAGCGTCGACCGTTCGTCTGCGCCGGCTCCTTTGTCCTTGTCGGCGCTTGCCTCGAAGATACTGCTGTAGTTCTGGATGAGTTTGACCATGATCTTGTTGCAGACATTTTGGTCCTTTATTGCTTCAAAGCCGGGGACCACGCTGGAAAAAAGAGGACGAGACAATCAACAAAAATAAAAGCATAAAGATCAATCAAATTCTTTATGCTTTAAGACCTGAGCTGCTGTGTGTGTTTTCCCTGGGAACAAAGGGGCTGCTTGGCAAGCTTCCTGGGGGGGTACGAATGAAATTACCGTAATGACACTATATTGGCTGTAAAGCGCAACAACGTTGTGCTTTACAGCCAATACAGTGTCATTACGGTAATTTCAACGTCATTGCGCTTTACAGCCAATATAGTGTCATTACGGTAATTTCAACGTCATTGCGCTTTACAGCCAATATAGTGTCATTACGGTAATTTCACAATGTCATTATGGTAATTTCATTCTTAATTATGTCATGGTTTGCGCTATCGGAAAAAAATCAAACAGATTCCTGGGGGAGGGGGGGTACGAAT
>OMNN01003604.1:8372-33338 GCA_900302755.1 Chromis chromis
TTCACCTATAGACAAGACATCCATAGTATATTTATGATTTCAACACTAACAATTCTGTTCCTATGTAATGATATTTTTAAAAAACTACAGCAACTTATGATACAATAAAATGTGTTTTAATTGTTACTCGATGACTCATTGAAAAAACTGGTAGTTACTTTAATGATTAGAGGTCACGTTCTATAATGCATCTATATGATATATACATTAATGTCACTGCTGCAAATACCCCACTGTGAAACGTCAAAATCTCCCTGATAGAAAAAAACTTGATATGACAGAAATACTTTGACTTTACTAAACAGATCAGGCTTTCACTGTAAATTAATATCCAGCTGTGATAGAGCTCAAAATGACGAATGATTTACCTGTAGCTGATTAATTGTGACTCTGTGTGATAACTCACCTGTGTGAGGTGAAGAAGTGTCATTTAGTGGTAAATCCTGATGGATCCTGTCTCCATGTTGGGGATCATTTAGAACAGTAAATAAAGGAGGTTACTGCTCTTCTTCCACATATGTAAATGTATGCAGCTCTCTCTTTGGAAACTCATATGAATCCTGCTGCTGTCTATAGCTGCATGTATTTCATAAATTCAGAGGAAAGACTCCTACAAACAGCTGGAAGCCAGAGACTAAACTTCAGCTCTTGTGAACACTCAAGGTCTGTGTGTGCCTCTGTTAACTAAAGGCACACAAATCGTGTCTTTTGCCCTCTTTGATGTTTATGGATGGCCGATTGCTGCTGCAGCTATTCGTAGCTGTTTCTATCATTTAACAGTGCTTTTACTTGCACCTAGACAGTGTAATTGCACTAAATGAACTTGACCTATCAGATCTAGGGAAGCCACAGGAGTGGCCAATGACATTTCAAGGGTTGGCTGTGGACCCCTGTGGACCCCCCTTGGAGGCGCCACAGCCCATGCCATTTTTTGAAGACTTCAAAGGTTGGCACATTTACTGAAGAGGCAACAGAAACAACAGCAGCCTCCAAGTAGCTACCTACCACACCAAAAAGTTTAGGTTTTGTTGAGGATTTGAATCGTGCAGTAAGATAGCCCTTCTTCTCTTCATTTTGGCCTCATAGTTTTGCAGCTTTTACTGAATAATTCTGGGGATGTTTTTCTTGGACAACAAAATCTTTTTTTCCATAGTTTTCCCTTATCTAAATAGAGGGTTGAAGCACAGAGGGTGCCTTTAGGCAGATGTATGATTTGTGTTGGGCTCTATGAATACAAACTGATTTTCACTGCCATGACTATGTTTAAATGTTTGACAATTTTTGACAATTGTTAGAGACTCAGGGTTTATTATTTCTTCATGCTCTCATCTAAAACCAATGTATTGATTGTATTTTATTGATTGATTGTATTATTTTTCATCATACCTGCTCTACATTCCTGCACATATAAAAGGCTCAAGAACAGAGATCAGGACTACATTCATCCGTTCTAATTCTCGCACAAGCCTGGGCAATTTTAGTCACTCACTTTCAGCGGTTACAATGATACTGCTGGATTGTATTAACATTCTTGCTTAAGAATGTATTCATACTGTAGAAACAGACACCAAACAGACACAACAAGCAGTGTTTTCTTTGTTGAAGGACAGGGTTAGAGGAATTTGTGTTTTTTCCTGAAACCAACTTGTAAAGATTCCAGGAGAGTTAATTAAAAATTATTACATTTCAGATATCAATATTATCATTCTCCCCAGACAAATAATGTCACTTACCAATCATGTGTACAAGGTTTCTCATTACAGATTTCTGCATGTGAATTATGACTAGCTGTAATTCCAGTTTAAGATATCCACAGTTTAATTCTGACTATTCCTACTTGTAGTTCAAGATATCTTCAATTCTCCTCATTTCGACATATCTACATTGTCCTTTTCAGATTGGTAAATTAAAGTTTGAACTTGTCAGAATGCTGTTGCAGATATTCCAAACTGTAGATATCTTCAACTGGAATTTAGTCAAAAATGTAATTAGAGATATATTGAATTAGAGTTTTGACTAGATAAAATGATGTAGATATCTTTAGGTACATCAAAAGCTAGGATGTAGAGGCAGCTTCTGGTCCTGCAAGTCTCTAATGAACAAAGCTTGTGTTCTTCACAAACTCCTTGCTGATGAGTTCTTACTATTTCACAGCATTTTCTACCCATTTTATCCACCAAAGCAGCTGCCATTGCAGTATGGATGACAATTCGGGATGTTTGAGATATCTGCAGCTTTTATTCTGATTAGCCCATATTGAAATTGGTTTTGACTGGTCAGAATGATGTTAGAAATGTCTGGAATTATGTTCTGGATGGTCAAACTCCTATTTATAGGAAGTAAGTAGCTTCCCATTGTATTTCCCCCCGGAAATGCAGATAAAAGTAGTTTTATTAGCTCTTGTGTTTTCTGTCTCTGTGTAGGACAGTGGAGCAGCGTTTCCACATGTGTGACAGAATGGCCATCTACTTCTTCATCGCGTCCTCCTACTCTCCCTGGTGGGTTATGTGACTGCAGATGGCAAATTATATGCAATCTGATAGACAACTAAGCTGGTTAACAAGATCACAGTGAACACACAGCAGTGATGTACGTGTCTCCTCAGGTTGATGCTGAGGGAGCTGGGACCCTGGGCGTGCCACATGCGCTGGCTGATCTGGGTCATGGCTTGTATTGGATCCATGTATGTCTTCTTTTTCCATGAGAGGTAACACAGTCTCTCTCCCTGTGTCTCTGCTCACTGGTTTGACACAATTAACCTGAAACCAAACTCCCACCCTCAGGTGTTTACAGCAAACACTTGACTAATGTTTAAAGCAGAAACAGTTACATAGATAAATGGAGATGTTGTCTTTTCATGTCCCAGTTTTCTACCTGCAGGTACAAGCTGGTAGAGCTGCTGGGATATGTCACCATGGGGACGGTTCCTGCTTTGGTCATTCTGTCTATGGTAAGCTCAAATAAGTCTAAGTGTTGTCTTTCTCTGCTTCTAAAAAAAGCTTTCTTTTGTAAGTCCTTCCACTGCAACAGACTTCCTTCTATTGTGAGTGAAACAGACAGTCACTGTTAAAAGCAAACAAACTGAGGCCTCTGTTTTAGCCCATGATCTACAAACACAACTAGTTGCTGTAATATAACTTCTGTTTTCCAAAGCACACGATTTACATGTGTCCTCCACTGAATCATTGGTTTCCATTTGAGTAAGCTATAAAATTCAACTTGCAGAGACTCAAAGTTTTCACATTTTGGTCCCTCCTGAAATATCTCAACAATTCTATTACCAAGTACATTTACTTATGGCCTGGGGTGTTTGTGTCCCCACAGACTAATGGACACCCCTCACAAACAAAAGTTAAGCCTGTTAGCGAGGGGGGTTATTATTATTATTTTTTTTTACAGTAATTTGTTTGAGCTGCAATCGGTTTTACCTGCCAACTCTTCCATAATAGGTTTTTCTGATATTTTATAGGTGGAACGTGCAGGTGTGTGCGAACTAGCCGTGGGAGGTGTTTTCTATGTGGTGGGCATAGTCTTCTTTAAGAGCGATGGCCTCGTCCCGTTCGCCCATGCCATCTGGCATCTTTTTGTTGCAGTTGGAGCAGGCATTCATTATTATGCAATCTGGAGGTACCTGTACTTACCTGGGCTGCAGACATCGAGATGACTGGCTGCTGACATGTGGCATTATATATATCCATACCAAGTGACTGACAAAAGTCTATTTCAGACGTGAAATCACTGTGTTGACTACAACTAACGAGACTTAGAAGGCTACACCTACAGGGATGGTGCTGATGATCTGACTGCTAAGGATCAGATGAAATTCTCCTCAGCTGGGACCAAACACTTTTACTGTCTAAATTAAAAATCTGTCTGAAATGCCAATTATTTAACATCTCGCCTCTCGAGATCAAACGTACTCAAAAACATGACTCTAATTCTGCTGTTCAAGATATTATTACAGACAATCACACTGCTGTGACTGCCACATTGATGGCCAATAAGTGACAGAGAAGAGCCTTTGGATGTAAACCTTAACCATGTTCATCACCTCTAGGGTGATGTTTGCATAGTTTACCTACATGCAGTTAAAGGAATAGTTTTAGAAATGAAGAGTAGATGAGAATATTGACAACACTCTCATCTCATCTCTGTATGCCAAATAGAGTTTTAGGCATTTTTGATGTTCACATACTTATCAACCATGTGGTATCATCACAGAGGAATCTGTTTGGCCACAGATTTATTTTCCAGTGTGACCAAACTATACAGTCAAAGTCTTAACAAACAATACTCAGCCACAAGAACAAAGAGTCCTGCAACAGGTGATAGAACCTCCACACAGATATTAACAATATGGAATCAGTCTGGGGTCGCATGAAGAGACAGAAGACACCGAGACAACCTAAATCCACAAAAAGAACTGTGACAAGTTGTCCAAGATGTTATATGCAACCTACCGGACAAACACCATAGGACTGTGGGCAAGTGTACTGAGGAGACCTGGAGCTGTTTTAAAGGAGTGATCACTTTTAGTGCCTATTGATTATCATTGTCATTAGCCCGACAAAGGTATCACCAGCATATCACTGCCTCTATACTAAACTAGTAAAAAAGCTGCTTCATATTTAACAGACATAAGAATGGTATTGATCATCTTAAACCATCTCTTTAAGCTTCTTCTTCTCTGCAACTTAACTGACAACTGTGTGACTTCTTTTAGAAATCCAACCACTAGTGATGTACCAAAACTGAACACACAAGCCATCTTTTATATTGGTGCTAACAGCTACAATCATGTAGTAAAACTCACAATTATGAAGATTTTATTTTACCTTCATTTTAACACTGTTACAAAATAAAGTAAAATTAAGCCCAAACTATAAGAAAGTTTATTTTGGAACAATTCTTTGAAGTTGTTATGGATTTTGCCAATATATTATATGTCGATGAAAAAAAATTAATTCTCAGTGTGCAAATCTGCTGCCACATACTCTAATTTACACTGAGATAGCACTAAGCTATATGCAGACAGACTTTAAGATAAGATAAACTTTACTGATCCCTCACTGGGGAAACGTATGTTACATGACATATTATTATATCCAGGTAATATGAATCAACAGTTATTGAGAAGATAGACTGCAATTGATTAGGATAAAGGTCAAATACCAAGTTGAGGCCCTTGGTAGAAGTAGCTTGGTTGTGAATCTGTTATTTTGTTTGTTTGAATCTGCCTCAAATTCAGTTATGATTTTCTGTAGATGAAATGAAGATGAAAAGATCAAAAACCATTATAAAACACTGACGATGAGTGGGTCGAATGTTAAAATCACACTAAATGTCAAGGTGCTTTTAGTATTTTGTTCAGAGGGCTCTGATTGCCAGTTGTGGTGCACTCTTATCAATGAGCACTTTTCTATCAACAACAGTGATATAAAATGTTGAATTTACATGTGATCTGAGCATTACAAAATTTGATGATCATGTTATAGGTAGATATATGCAAATTTCCATTTTTATTTTTATAATTTGTAATTTTATATATTTCCACAAGCACTGTAATGATAAACGTTTCAGGATGTTCTTAATTGCTGGTAGTTGAACTGTTGTTTTCACTTTTAGAAAACACTTACTCAGGTAGTGAGCATTTTTATTGTTTTTCTAAATCAGATGATCTATTTTGTAAAAAAAAATATATATATCTGTGAAATCACTGTAATAAAGAAGAAACACTATATTGACTGTAAAGTATTTCTGTACTTTGTGAATAATCATTAACATCTCATCACTTTAAAGTTTCAATCACAAAATGTAATTTATTCACAAAAACAATGTGCAAAAATCAAACAAGGTTCATGATGACAATGCACCTTTTTTACAATGCAAGTACAAGATGATGATGATGATGAGGATGTGTGTGTGTGTGTCTGTGTGTGTGTCACTGAGAGTGTGTGAGGCTGGTGAGGGCTCGCAGTTGCAGTGGCATGGCCACATTAGTGTCTCTGTGCCACTGTGGTGTGGTGATATGGGGAGATGGGGTCAGGACACTCTGAGCCACACTGGGGGCCTTCAGCAGTGACCACAACTCCTCCCCTCGGGTTACTATGGCAACAAGGTCCTCCTCATCAGAGCACCAGGCAACTGATCCGCCTCTGGTTACTGTTCTTAGCTTGGAGAGGAACAGAGACACCCTAAAAGAGACACCAACACACAATTAGATTACAAATGTCTGTATGAACCCAAGTAGAGAAAAAAAAAGTTTAAAAAGTCAGTTACCTGGGTATGAGGTCATGTGACCGTGATGCTAGCTTAGCGAGAGCGCTCATTAAAGTGGTGATGACTCTAGGGGCAGGGCAAACTGCTCCAGGAGGAGTGCCAGATGAAGTGATCTCAAACAATACTGCCTCCAGAGTTTCAAAACAAGAAGTGATGAGTCTCACAGAGCAGCGGCTGTCATATGACACAGAGAGGTATTCTCCCAGCACCCACACCTGAAAATCAGGAAAGGTTTTGGCACATTTAAACCATTTTTTAATGAAGAGGGAATGGTGCTGAGTTTTGAGAAAAGCATCAAATATGTGATCTAGAAAAGAAAAAGGATTATCTTTAAGTGCTCCTCTATGCAATCCTCTGTCTCATGCAAACACACAAAGTCATTACCACATGTGTGTAGATTTCCTCTTTGCTGTAGACGTTGCCAGGTATTCCTGCAAACTCTAGGAGCTCGTGAGACTGGTCCACTACCAGAGAGGGGTGGAGCTTGCACAACCTCAGCAGATGGCAGCTGAATACCCTGCAGAAACAATAAGAGATGGATAGAGTGATGAGGAGATTAGGGTGAACCTGAAGCCTTTTTCAGACATGGGATACATAACATTGCTGCTTCATCAGTCTGACAGTATTTTATCACTCAGACATAGGTCACTTTTATGTTATGTATGTGAGATTTGTCATACAGGCAAAATTGGACAGAACATCAAGTCATGTGTAATACATAACAATGTCTTAGCATACAAATGACTCAATTTGAATTATTTGCAGCTTTTCAAACAGTCCAAATAACTATCAGCCTACTTTATTTATTATTTTCTAAACACTGAAAATTCTGTCCATCTGTAATGATAATATAACTACTACTACACATACAGTAAAATGAAAATATCCTGACAGCTGCAATGGAGCTCAGGACTCAACCTGAGGACGGCTGCTATGTAACAAATGATTTAAGTGCAGCTTATAAACTGTAACTGTGTGTGACAGCTCACCTGTCTGAGGTGAAGAAAAGTTCAGTGTTATTTATTGTTAGATCCCTGTCGATCCGGTCATCATGTCGAGGATTAATTATAATTTTATGTAGTTACCAAAGTTACTACTACTGTTCCATATGTGTCAATGTGCGCAACTCTCACTTTGGAGATTCTCATATGGATCCTGCTCTTGTCTAATGCTGTAGGTATTTAATAAACTCAGAGGAAAGACTCCTACAAACAGCTGAAAGCAACAAACTGAACTTCAGCTCCTATTACTGTTTTGTCAAAACCCAGATTACATTATTTATTGGCTCATTAATCTGACCTAGCTCAGACTCTTTCTTCATTGCAGCTTTATTTTATGGACATTTCAGTTTGTGATAGATGTGAAATTATAGAGCAAAATGAATGAGAAATGTGTTTTGAAATGCAAACTGTGTCCTTTGCTCTCTGTGATGTTAATGGAACGATTTGGTTGCTGTAATGTGGAAAAAGTTCCCTTCATCACAAGCTGTCGCTTTTGTGACTATCTGTTAATGTGACTGCATGCAGCACAGATTTGTGCCGTGTTGAAAATGATATAGACACGTTAGTAGGTCCGACCTAGTAAGACTGCTGTTGCGATTTTTACAGAAAAGTGAGGTGGGTGACCATTCAGACATGAAGCATGTTCAGATGTCATCAGATCGGAAAAGAGTGCATGCCTGAAAGGGGCTACAGACAGAGCCTTTAAGACAGAAAACAGCAATTTTGTTCCCCCGGATGTTTCAGGTATACCTGTGTATCTCTTTGATGTATGTAGGGATGTTGAGGAGGATGCAGCTTCTCTCCAGCATCACCAGAATTAAATGTGCTAAAAGCTTCTCTTCAGCCACCTACAACACATATGTGATATAGTTTTAAACATCCAGTATTTACCCTCAACTGTGCATTTTAATGAACATACTGCATTTACAGTTGTAATGAATTTGTAAAGAACGCTGAATCTCTTCACCGTAACAACTGTGTTGAAATAAATGTGCAACAGCACAGGGATAGTCTGGGCACATTGAACAACTCTTGGCCAGTCAGCAGCCTCAGCTAGCAGATCATGGAGCGTGCTCAGTCGGTCAATTGTGTCACCTAAAGAGGGAGATGCAAAGTTACAAGGGTTCCATCCACTATGTTCCAAAAAAAGATATCAACAGCAGATTAAACCACAGTCATAAAACCCATCCTAACATTTGGGAAAATTTTTCATTGTCTTGCTGGTAGTTGACAAGATTGACCCCTCTCATATCTATCCATCTGCAAATATGACGCTTATGTCTGGGAAAAGGAGTATTTCCCAAAATGTCAAACTATTTCTTTTACTTCCGTGATTGTCAGTACCTGATCCTGCCTCCCCTCGAAGCATGAAGAGGAAAAGCCCTCGAAAAGAGGGGTTTCGAAATGCATCTAGCGACAGGAGGCCGCGGCAGCCTGGATCAGAGATGGGCAAGCATGTAGATCTGCAACACACACATAAAGACTCCGTGAAGTGGGGATATAAACTGTGAATGCATGGGTAGGCAATTTTGCTGCTGTGTGTACATGAACCTGAGCTGCAACACCAGTGTAGCAGAGAGACATGGCAAATCCAGCAGAGTGTGGAGCAGCTCTACTGCAGTTGCAGGTGTAACCAGAGAGGGCAGCAGATCCACAAAGTCGTCCACCACTGCTGGACTGTCCCAGGCTAAAAACTGCACAGAGAGACTGTGTAAGCAGAAGACTGCATTTCCCACAACAGTCTACAGTCCTTGTGTGTATAAGACACACAGTCAAAAGTAAGCACAGGTTGTCTCACCTTCAACAGGTTTGGGAAGAAGTGTGTGTACTGTGGAACTCGAAGCTGTAATTTTTCGAGGTTTAGCCGCAAGAAACGTAGCAGCTCATGTGCCAGGAAAGGGTCGTTGAACAGCTCAGCAGGGAACTGGCCAAACACCAGCTTCCACACACTCTCACAGTCCACTGCCGCCATCTCACCTAAACAGATTCAAGTGTCAATGAGGCCTTTTTATGCTAATGCATGCACAAGATTTGCAAAAAAGAAAGTGACAAATGTGAAGTCATCATAGACTAACAACCATTTACGAATATCAGTATTCACACGTGACCCTGTTCTCCATTCTGATGTTGTAGTGAAAATATATGGCAGTTATGAGCACATATTGACAAGTATGCATACCATGGTTGAGGTAAAACTGTGCTATGGGCAGCAGGACTCTGGCAAATGACAGATCTGTGCTGAGGCGACCAAAGAGTGCTTTAATGCATGGAAACGTTCTGTAGACCAGCGAGGTATCCTCAACACACACACAGTCTAGGATGCACACTGCTTCCACCAGACACTAAGAGAGGAAACAGGACAAGGACAATGAGGACATGAGTATAAAACCTGGTTTGCAGTGCTATATACACTGATCAGCTCCAACATTAAAACCACAGACAGGTGAAGTAAATAACTTTGATTATGTTGTCACAATGTAATGTTCTGCTGGGAAACATCGGCTCCTGCCATTAATGGAGATTCGCTCCTTCCAATTAATCTGACAGCAACTGAACAAGTTTGTTCCATGTCTGAATGAGCACCCTGCTCACTTTTCTGTCAGGTCAGACATGGTAACATCTCATGAGGTCACATTAACAAATAGGCACATACATGATCACAAGACGCTTCAAGTTGTGTGTTTTGGGAAGACTTCTTCCATATGTGAGCACCAATACTAGTCCATAAACATCATATAGAGCAAGAAACACAGTTTGCATTTTAAAATGCTAAAACACCTTTCTCATTCACTTTGTTCTACAATTTCACATCTTTTACAAGCTAAAATGTCCATAAAAACAAAACTTTATTGCAATGAAAACAGACCAGGCCAGATTAATGAGACTCACCAATAATGAATTTAAGCCAGGTTTTAATAAAACGTTAACTGGAGCTAAAGTTTAGTTTGTTGCTTCCAGCTGTTTGTAGGAGTCTTTCCTCAAAGTTGATGAAATACCTGCAGCATCAAACAGCAGCAGGATTCATATGTGCGTCTCCAAAGCGAGAGAGTTATGTGCATTTATGCATGCGTGATTATAAATGATCCCCAATATGGAGACAAGCTTGATCTAACAGCAAAGTCACACTGTGTACTTTCCTGCACCTCAGACAAGTGAGCTGCTCAGGAACAGCTCAAGGAACTTGACAAAGAACCTGAGGCATTGACTCACGCTCTAAACCCCCAAGATTCTAAGCAATCACTGATCCACAGAGGCTCCACCCCAGCACACACAGGACCCAAACGTTTGGCTGTCAACTGCCCAATGCCAGACACAACAAGACACCCTCAGAGTTCCAGTGTCGATGCTCCAAAGGGTCAGAGTTGGTTTTAATGTTCTGGCTGATCAGTGGGTTTGTAGGTGTAATGATAATAATAGATGCATATTAACAGAAAAGTCAATAATATTTTCAATTCAATTTTATTTATATAGCGCATATTTACAACATATGTCATCTCATAGCGCTTTTCTTCCCAAATAGTACAGCTGTAGCTATTACACACAACAAACCTGATTATTCTGTGAAACACACATCATAGACCTGGTGAACATTGTTATTCTTGCTTATGTGTGTACTGGAAGTATGAAAAATACACAGGACAGCTAATTACTCAGAACAGATTTTTACCTTAGCATCAGTCAAGGTGACCCTGTGCCAGTGTTTGAAACTGATTTAAACCCGTACAATGTACAGGACTTAGAAGGACATGCAGGATTCC
Source organism: Chromis chromis (assembly GCA_900302755.1). Classification (NCBI taxonomy): domain Eukaryota; kingdom Metazoa; phylum Chordata; class Actinopteri; family Pomacentridae; genus Chromis; species Chromis chromis. The sequence goes on from OMNN01003604.1 coordinate 19,411, forward strand.
TGCTTTTTAGGCTTTTCTGCACCAGAAACTGAACCAGTGTGCGTCTATAAACGTACAGTATTTTCCAGTAATGGTAATAAATGATACACAGGCTCACCGCTTTCTGTAGTTCTGTGTCTGTCTTCTTTTGTGCCTCTGAGGGATGTAGAAGTATACACATCAGAGGACAAACTTACATAGTGTAAACTATAACATACAGAATTCTAAAATACATAGCCTTATTGTGCATGAGCAATTCTACAACATGGCTCACTTCTCTCTCAAGTAATTGCAGTTTAATGTGCACAAACACTCACTGCGATCGCTCTGTTCGATGAGGCGTTGGCAGTATTGAAAAGCCTTTTCTCTCAGACGCTCCTTTGGAGGCAACAGTCGGCTGGAGGAGGAGGTTGCTGAAACCATAGAAACCACCGACCCATCCACCTCTGACCGGTCATCTGTAACACAACAGATTTGTCATCCCCATAAAAGCCTACATCTGTGTTAGGAAGAACTATTCCTCTCCCTGACTACATGCTAAGCTCTTTTCTGTAGAGAGGTGGATATTAATCTCACAGTTTTGTTTGTCTTCCTTATCTATTGTATAATTCGAATATCAGTGACTAGAGGCAGAGTTGTAGTTCAACTTCGAGTTAAATTTATTTGTTTGATTAAAAACATATTAAAAGGTTCAACAGATTAGAGTAAAAATCTCTAACTTGTGCTGGTGCTTAAGGAGGCACCTATAAAAGTAACCCATTTATGTGGTAGATGAGTAGGGGGGGGTTCAAATTTGTTTGAATGCTAGATGAATTAAAGTTACTAAAACAAATACTGAGCGAAGTACCGACATTTTGTTTATTTGGAATGTTCTGCACTGATGACTGATTTTTGATCTATGAATTGAGGCATTGCTGTTGGAAGCATTTTAAGACAATCATATGTATTTGGTACTGCAGCAATGTATATTATCAGAAAAATAAAGTGTTTTTGAACAGTGACGCATGTCAACATATTCTGGTAAATGCCCAAAGTAAAATAAATAACCTGTAAACGCTCTTTAAGATACCCTGTGAAGTTTTCCACCCCTAGTAGTGTAATGTAATAATGTTTTTAAGAGGTCCCTGTTTTCTTTGCTTTATTTCCAATAGAAAATATTAGGATATGCCATGGTCTTGATTTTTTCAATATCTAGTTCCCGTTTTATTTTATAATTCTCAGTCCATGTGTGTCACTTGTTTTTTACTTCCTTCCTTTGTCTGCTTCCCTCCTCTGTTGATTGGTCTGATCTGTTTCACCTGTGTCTCGGGAGTCACTTTGTTCTCTGTGTATAAATAGTCTTGTCTTTCGCTGGTCTTGTGCAAGTAGTTTGTTGTTTTGTCCTCCTTCTGCCACCCTGCTGGATTACCTACCTGTTCGCTGCCCTCCTGTTTTGTCTCCCATTCATCAGTTACTAATCCACCAGCTCTACAGTCAGCCAGTTACCAACCTGCTAATTTCCTGCCAGCTCCACAATTAGCCCTTCACCAGCGTGTTAATTTCCTGCCAGCTCCACAGTTAGCCCTTCACCAGCGTGTTAATTTCCTGCCAGCTCCAGAGTCGGCTAGTCACCATCCTGCTTCCCAGCCTACTTGCTGCCGTCCCCTCTGTTCCTGTGTCTTAGAGGGCCTCCTCTAGTCTGGAGTGTGCAACGCCAAGTCTAGGGCTCTACCACACTCAGCTGATATCACCCCTGCTCCAGATACTGCTCAGCTGACTGGATGACATCAAGCTCTTTAAATTTAAAGCTTTAAGATTATCTTGCTATTGACAATTAGATGTGATCATTAAGCGAGGAAAGAGGAAGAGGAAATACTCAAAGGTCACGAATGCCATACTCTTCCTTGTTGTGCACACCATTTCCACACCACATGCAATATGTAGCTCTGTGGCACCTGTAGCTTGTTTAGTGTACAGTTCTGAAAGCGGCCGCTGACAAAGCAGTTAACTCACCAATTTTAGAAATTCATTAGGAAATTCAAATGAAAGCAAACAACACATACAGTAAGTGAAAGTGGAGATTAGAGGTGGCAGATGAGGATTTCTGCCTTGAGATTGATAGATCAAGTATAGTTGTGAGTCACAATCATATTAAGTGCTGGAAGATGATCTGTACTGCCCCAGTGTTAAATAGAAGATATAGGTGTTAAGCCTCTTTATTGCTCCTTAGATGCAGGCACATACAGTGAAGGTCCACAAACTCTACTGTCTTACCATTAGAAAAGGAGTGGGAGAGGCTGAGCTGTAACCTGTTTGCTGAACATGATGAAAAACACAGAGCAGGTCATCTGAGACGGGTGGTATGAAGGAATCACAGGCTTCGTCATTTATACTTTGAGGCAGATGTTCCTCAACAGACCAAAATTCACTTATTTGTTGTTTACTCATTTTTCTAGAAAGGTTTTTAATTGTCATTTATGCAAAAAAAAATTATGCTGTGCACCAGCTAGTTTAAGATTAATGAAGGGCCCCAATGAGTCATTCATTTATAAAATTACATAAAAGCACACAAAGGTAAAAGGTTGTGTTCTGCATGAACTGTGAGGTCATACCAGTTTCAACGGTGGCATTGCCATTGGAAACACAGTGGTAGGTAAGAAGCCAGTGGTGCAGCATGGAAAATGAATAGACGTTCATCCACTGATCTTCAGTAAAGCCCTGTCCCACACATAGTACAGTGAAGAAATCCCCTGACACCGTCCCATCCAGCTCTGCTATAGGCACCGGCTGACAAGCAAACAAACAAAATATCACAGGTAAGATTGATCAGGAAGAAAGTTCAGAAATACACAAACTGATCTCTGCATTTTACACTGTTTAAAGCTCAATGTAATCTCTACAGGCTGAATATGAATGAAGACTGGTCACCTGACGGGATCTGGGCCCTGTGAAGAATCTCCCTGAGGAAGCTCCACCTCCCTGTACGATACTAGCATAACGCAGCCAATCGACAAGCTTTTTACTCAGGAGGGTCACGTGATCTATAACCAGTCAAGAATGGAGAAATGTCTGTGTGAAAACTTCCCATTATGCATAGAACTTAACAAAACAAAGCATCCTGATATATGTACATGAATCCAGAGCTGTCTATTTTAGCTTTGCTTTTGATTAGTTGGAAACAAATTGTCCTACTGTCACCTTCAGTGAGGCACTCTGGACTGTGTGTGAGGATGGTGTTGAGGACTGGAAGGGTGTGCATGAGCGAGTGAGTCGGCCCTTCAGATGGCCGGTTGTCCAGACTGCGAAGGAGCTGAGCACAGACAGATGAAAGATCAGCTCTGGTTCCAGCCTGTTGGAGTCAAAAAGTGAGAGACATAAATTTGGTAACCCATCTTAAAACGGAACAAGCTTCTTCAGCTGTTATTATGGTATCCAATAGTGCCTATATATTAAATGGCACCAAACTATTTTTGCTCTGGAATACCTATAGACCGTGTTACTTTTTGCTTTTATACCTTAACAAACTCTGTTACTGTTGAAGGGTTTTAACAAAAGTCCACATTAAGTTAATTAATCACCTGAACCTCAAAACCCGCCAGCAGATTTGAAAGGCATGTTATCTATCTATCTTCCATTTATCAAAGCCAGAAATTGTAAAAACAGAAAGAATCATCACATTTTTGCCGACTTTTCATGAACTAATCATGTGTAATGAGTTTTTTTTAGTAGGAAAATTAACCAAATCACTTTTTTTCCTACGTGTCTCATTTGAAATTTTGGCAAAAATAAACTGTTAGCATAAGATTTAATAAAAAATAATAATAATGTGCTCCTCAGCACAGCAAAGAAACAACAAGTGACTCAGCTGTGACCAAAAGTCACAAAAATTCAGGAACTTTTCAGTTGAACGGTAGACTGGATTTACACAGAGCAGAGAGGAGACACGCATAGGAAACAAACAAATTAAAAATGTAAGCAGCAAAATATCTCTACTGTATGCAGAGTCACTGTCGTAAAGTTTCGTAAAACAAAATAAACAATAGAATTTCGTAGTGTGTCAAAATGATGAATGAGGATTAACAAGACAGTTTCATTTCTGCATACCTTTGAGAGCAGCAGAGCAGCAGTCTGGCTGTTCAGTTGACCAACGTTCTCCTGGATGTAGTTCAGTTCCTCACAAGAGAGGGGTGACATCTCTCTGAGCACAGCAGAGCTCAGCACCTGAAGCTGCTCTACGGGTGATGAGAGGAGGGATAATAGCCTTGTCCGAAGCTCTGAAGGCAGCCTTTGTTGATGACAACAGAGGAGACATTAGAAGCCAAAGAATAAAAGCTAATACTGGATATTAATTACATTAGACCTAAAAAAAAATCTACTGACACAGTATAGAGCCTGTGCTCTTTTGTTAATCTGATCTTTATCAACAATTAATATGTGAAGGGCTAGAAACAAAAAAATATTACAAGTGCTCTTAAGCATGAAACTGAGAGGAAGTTGCCCTATGAAGTGTAGAAAAGGCAGCCCAGATGGAAAGACTGATGACTGAGCAGCTGAAGTTTCAGACTGAAGAGAAGCAAGAAGACGGAGTAAAGAAACAGGAAGTGATCAACAGCAAAGGAGGATAGTATGTGAAAAACTAGTTAAAAGAAATTAAGATTCAAAGTTCTAGGTGAATCAATTTGTCTGAAATGTAGAAAGTAGCGGCTCATTCATGTCATATACATGACAAGCCAATTTAACACTTAATAACCGAGTTTGACTGTTAGTAGGGCCCCCAAGCGCCGCCGCACGCCACCGAGGCTCTAGTACGCAGACCTACCAACTCTGATGTCACGCTTCACTTCGCCCGTGTTAGTAAACGAATAATTTTATATCCAGAATTCATTTTGGTCTAGTCAAGGTAATGGCTGCCGATATCTCAAACATAAACAAGACTATTCTGATGTGTGATGCACGACGCTGCACATGCACAAGTTTCCCACTGAATATTAGTCCAGCAAAGCGTTTGAACAGTGTCAGTAGAAGTAATGGGAGGCTGCTGCTGTGTAGGATAAGATAGTTAGAAAATGCTATGAAATAGGAAGGGCTGATCTGCAACGTTTGTGGAGAGTAACGCCTTTGTTCCTCGGAGACTTGTGGTTAAAGTTTACTGGAACTTTGGCCTATGCTGCTCTCACATGGCAGTGAAATGGCTTGTTATGTTCAGTTACAGCTGCAATGTCTTAGTATGCTTGAAAAGAAAGCCACTCCTTCTTCAGCCTCCCACTTGACATGGCATCTGATGTAACTATAGGTATCAGTAAAACTCTAATTCAACATATCAGTAATTGTATTTTGACTAGGCAGATTTCCAGTTTGTAAGCTATCTATCTATCTATCTATCTATCTATCTATCTATCTATCTATCTATCTATCTATCTATCTATCTATCTATCTATGTAAGATATCTAAAAAGGAAAATGTGAATTCTTGAATTGAGGGCAATTAAAGACTAGAATTATAACTAGTCAGAACTGGACTGTAGATATCAGAAACTGGAATCACATCTGGTCATAATTCAGCTGCAGATATCTGTAATAAGTCATGTCCTTTGTCCTTTGTGGATACCTGAATTGACATTTTTGACCATGATGAACTGAATCATGGAGATCAGCAATACATAATCAGTCTAGCTATGAAATGTTCCAACGGCTGGGTCCTGTGGGTGGCAGCTCTTACGTTCTGGTGTACTTGGTGGCGGAGAGGATGAGGTGCAACCTCTGCAGGGAGTCGACCGTCTCATGACCGAGCTCCTTCCCCTGTAGCAGCTTCACCAGTCTGCTGTAAAACTTCTGCAGCTCAGGCTCCTGAATCTCTCTAGAAATGACACACACACATGTTTTAATCCCCTTAAAGATCTGTAAATAATGGCACAACACTAAAACACTGTGCCACCAAAATAACTGACACGGCATTAATTCCAGATTTGATCATCCATTAACTGTTTAGGTCATTTATCAGTTAAAAGTAATACACTAAACCAACATCTTATGAGAGCAAAGTGTGTTTTTCTTTTGTGCAACGTTATACTGTTACAAAAAAACGCTCTTAAATGTATACATATACATATAACATTCACAAATAAGCATTTAACAGCTGTGATAATGGACATATCTGTTAGCTCTAGTCGTAGCTGCGATAAAAACTAAACAAGTAACATGCAGAAGGCTTTGACAGGCTAGCCAGCTTTAGCCTCATTAGCTTAGCAGATCAAATGAAAGCAAACTAAGAGAAGAGCTGAAGGCGGCAAAGAATGCTCTTTTGTATTTTAATACCTTGCCTGTTTGATTAAACTCTCCGAACCGTGAGAGTACATTTTGAGAGAAAGCCAGAGATTACAGGAAGTAAACAGTGCGGGTAATAATCAAGTCCTGAATGGAATCACATGACATGACTTCAGTTCCGCTTTTGCTGTGGGGACGTTATAGTGGGTAACACTCATGTCTTTGCCAGATGAGCCAGCGCTGCCCGGAATCGATCACCGGCGACACATGCCGGTTAGATTTAGTCATATCTGTTAACTATTTAACTATTTAGCTGTATAACCTTTATTTATTTATTTATTTTTTACAATGTTTATTGACAACAGAAATTCAGTTACACTACAAACAACATTACAGGAAGTATTAGGAAACAGTTACAACACTTTTTCTTTTCTTTTTTTTCCCTACAGAAAATCACTGTAGGCCAAATAGTAGGCAGTTAACAGTTAATTAGGTTCTTCTTTTTAAGTTATTGATAAAGCTCACCAGATAATTACAATTAAAATTTTGCAAATACACCACCTAGTTGAGACATCACACTTTGTCTATCCAGCCTTTAGTTTTCTTTCTTTTGTCTGCAGGTTCTGAGTCAGTCTTGCATCAATCAGCAGTGTGTACCACTTGGTAAGTGTTAAAAATTTCATGAAATCGAATACAACTTAAAAAAGTTAATGAGTTAATATCGCAAACTCACTTAAATCTTCTGGCGATGTTTTCCATCATGTTTCACACGAGATTATTTTAAAGCTTTCTTGTTTAATTAGAAATTCTGCAGACAGGATCAGAAAGTCTAAAGTTTAAACAAGGGGGGCGATCTTGGCCTTGTAAATATAATATTTTCTCAAGACACAAGTCAACTTCACTGTTGATAGGGTGTACATTTTAAAAAAGACCACTTTCTTTAAGAGGGACCAAGATATTTTGAGTCTCCCAAACTAATAAGAAGATTTGAGTCCAGAAGTTATTTGAATAAGTACAAACATAAAATTAAAAAAAGGTAGTTGCAACCTCCCTTTTCCAGAAGGAACATAAAGGGGAAACATCCGCTCTAAAATTGTGAATGAATTCATTACATGAATTGTATCTGTGCAAAATTTTAAAGACTTTCAAGTAGGCTACTCAGAAATGCTGAAAGCTAGAGGGGTCTGATTGTTTGATGAACTCTTCATATGCAGCAAAGTACACCATGTTGTTAAGAAGTCCAGAAATGTACACAATATAGCATCTTAATGCAACATATTGTTTAGTCTGTAGCATGAATATGTGTGTATTATGTTCACACATAGACTATTTGGAAAGGAGGTGTGCTCCTCCTCAAATAGTGTTGTCTACAGTGGCCAGCAGAGGTCCCCACATGTTTGTTAGTCAGTTATTGTTTACCATTTCCCAATAACTTAGTCTACATTATGACCAAGCTAATGTTTACTTTTTATAGCTATTGCTTGTCGTTGGCTGTTTTATCACTCCTAGGCGCTGGTATTGTAGTGGACAAATCAGTCTGCCAAAGTGGTATTGATCATCATCGTATTGATTTGCAGTGGGAAGGCCATTTATTTTAAAGCAAAATAATATAAACCTTCTTATAATGTACTGTAGGTATTTTTGTGCACCTGCAGTCCCTAAGGTAGGGTCTAAATAGTCCATGTCACATATTATTGCATATAAGAAGACACACAAAAATTCCCTGATATTAAACAATTAATTCATTACATTTTTAATACTTTATGATTTTCTATTTGTGGAATACCTGCTTTAAAGTTCCTTAGCTTTTCAATGCCCTTTGTCTACAGTGACCCCTGGTAAACACCCAAACACACAATCATTTTATTCATAAACTTAGCATAAAGCAGACTAACCCTGAGACAATCAGCGTTTTGGTTCCAGAACAGCTGAATAGAATTAGGTTCATCAACTCTGAGCATGCTCACTCCAAGCTAAGCACATGTAAGGGTAACCAAAAGAAAGCCATTATCAGTGGCAATGGGTACATATAGTATATATAGTGTTAATGGCTTCTAAAGAGTATAAAATCTGGAACTCCCAACCAGTCAGTTTAGAACTGATGAAGCCTCTTGGATGAGAGGTGAAACGTCTTCGAGCTAACTCAACCAAGTCCAGATGCTACGATTGAAACTATGAGGACAATGGGTACACAGGCTAAAGATCGGGGGCTCTATTTTAATAGAAATATGAAGGTGTGGCAATGCACATGGTAACATTTAGCTTAAAATACAGGAGGGGAGAAGGGAGCTAATAAGTTAACACTGTTACATTTTAGTCATCATAGTCCGCTTATGCACGTGTACCTTTGGTTTTAAATACATCTATTCAGCTGTAACCTGACGGGCACAAAATGTGGGTGAAGATGAAAATACGGCTCCAACAGATAAGGCATTTTATGGACTGTAAAGTTAATCTGAGCCAGTAATACTGATTTAGGTGACTTGTAGTTGAAAATAGGTCTAGGTCAAACTGACTAAATTTTTAAATGTCTTTGTAATTAAAAATCTTGCTCAACTGCATCATGACTACATTTCAATGATTTTGTGGGCTAAACAGCCCTGGTGATGTGACATTAATTTTTATGTCAATAAAACCATAAGGCGTCTAACATAATAAAAGCCAAGCAGCATTAAAAGATAACAAGGTAACATTATCATTCTACAAAGCTAACTAGTTGAGTTAGCCTTTTAGAATGAATTTGGAGTCCGCCACAAGAATTCCACTCGAACCTATTTAGAGAGAACACCAAAGCTGCATACTTTGTTTAGCCCCGCCCATGACGTCTGTGATTGGTTAAAAGAAATACAAACAAACCAGAGCGTTTTATTCACCTATAGCAGAATGATGTGGTGCAGCTAGAATGGGATAGCTGAGCGAAACCTAATGTCAAGTAAAAACGTTATGTTTCCATTTTTCGCTACTGTAGGCAAAGTGTCGCTGGTAAAGTTATTTTTTGCCAATCATTTCGATATCAGTAATAATAAAAGTCAATTCTCTCTTTTTGTGATTTGTCCTGAGCTCATCAATTGTAAATGAATCATCAATGTATCAATATATTTATACAATCAGTACATATACAATCATCTCATATATCGGTGTCAAGTTTGTATTGATCAAAATGACTCTAGAGAAAACATTCCACCCCCTACCCTTTCAAGATTTTCATTGAATTTACATTTAATAACATAAAAGCAAAAGTTGTTGGTTCAGCAATGATTAATGGTCAATAGGGTTGATTTCTGATAAAGGTTAAAAGTCAGTGGTTTTAATAGTTGAGGATGCTGTGTTTAAACTGACATTGTGTTTTGATAGCTGAAACACCATCATTTCATCAGTGTTGTCTCAATTTGCTGTGCTGTGAGTTCTGACAACTTTATAACAGTCAGGATACAGTAATCTGTAGACATAATGACTTTCTAAATGCTATAAGCATGCTTCTTGTGTACATATTCATCTTCAATATATGAAAGAGAGAATGAGAGACAAGCAGCATAACCGTCCTGCGACACATTATAAACTTAGAATGAGTCCCCATCAGATAGTGTGAATTGTTAGGAACATTGTGACCGTGTGTGATCACAGACACAGCACAAAGTGAGATAGGCCACAGAGGCTTTGGGTGCTTCCTCACCTCTGTGAAGTGAGTCTGTTATTTCCATCTGAGCCCGCCCGCCTCCGCTCTCTGTCTGCCTCTTTCTCTCTGTTTCTGACTTATCTTCACCTCAGCAGTGAGTCGTGGCCACAGCTCCCATGCGCTCTACACTGTCTTTACAACTTCTCTTTCTTTTGGATAAATGGAGACAACCTGAGCTTTGAGGATTTATGGTGGAACAACCGGTTTTGTGAATTTACAAAAAAACAAAAACAAAAAAACAATCAAAAGAAACTAGAGTACCACACCTTTAGGCCGAGTGCGATTTCCTTTGGACTCTTCTGACTTCATATCAGGTAAGGGAAATACTCATAGTCACACATGTCCACTGCATAAGTGAGTCAGTCTGTTTAGAAATAAGGAACTATGTTTAAAAAGTTGTCAAACAGGCTTGTGAACGTGTGCCAGTGTGAGTGGAAAACTGAGAAGTCGCACAGCCTCATATCACCGCAGCAGTGACAGCCTGTCAGCGCTGTGTCACAGCTATGATAAAAAAAACACTGCACCACTTATCTAATGCTTTCAGACGCTGTTTAATTCTTGATATAGCATAAATCTGTTTTGCACCACATGCTATCCCTCTTTATTCAAATGCTCATCATGTCAGCAGAATATGTGATTAATGAATGTTTATCTTTGCCCTCATCCTCTCGGCTCTTATATGAGCAAAGCTTTTAGTTTGGTAGCTGAGATTCTGTCATCACTGAGCCTTTATCTGGCTTAATCAAAATGTTTGGGATTCCAGCAGCAGGTGGGACAATGGGATCCAGTGAGAGTGAGAGTGAGAGACATTCAGATAGGGAGAAATATACACAAACATGTATTATTATACATTCATGTGAGCTTTTTAAATGCCAGTGTTTTAGTGAAACCGTTGTAATATGACTCTGCAGTTTGTTTGTTTAAGAAATGGAGACATCTCCAAAAAAAAAAAAGTATGCACAAGAAGAGTACCACCCTACTACCACGGTGCACTCACATTTCACATTTTGCAACTAGAAAAGAAACAATTCAACTTGTAAAGCTGTCCTAATGAGAACAAACAACAACATCAGGGTTTGGTAAAGCTTTCATTAGGCACCAGCTGACTTTGCTCTTCTTTTATGTAAATTATACAAAGTGCATATGTTGACCTTTAGAGGAGCTGGACTCCTGCCTCCCTCCACTGTGTCCCTCTTCCCTCAGTCTCCACAGACAGAGCCCAGATATCAAATTCCTATAGGCTTCAGCTTTTCAGACAATGGAGCCTTTATGACAGTTTGTACACCTGAACGAATCATATCTGCCTATCAGCTAGCTGGCCAGTCGGTCTGAGGCCTGACAGAAAGCCGTGACAAAGCTCCTATTGGATCCTGGGGCCAAGTCTTGAGCACATGGACTAATAGATTTCAAATTGAAGTCACAATCTGACAAAATGCAATTAGCAAACTGAAAAAGCTGCAATTTAGAATATACATAGATTTTGCAGCATGTTTGACCCAGTGTTTTAACTCTTGAGTCAGTGGATGTAGAAATTCATGCCGTCCTCCTTGTGTGACACTTTTGATGGTGTCTCTTGGTGATTTGAAATGTATTGCACAGTGAATATTAAACTGAAGCAGGACTACTAAATATTGTATCACATCAATTTAGAATATCTCTCAGAAAAATCACAGATATTTTCCTCAAATCCTTCAGCCCGAACATGGACATGCACTTTGATTGTACTAAACTGTGAAGTTGTGTGAAGCCTTCGATAAATCATGTCTGACTCCAAACAGCATAATCATTTACGTGCTAAAGAAATATGCAGGCACATAATACGAATTGTACATGCTATGCAATGGAAGGCAAAATGCTCTTTACAAGTCTGGTGGTTCAGATGCTTTTGATATTGGATTGGATCAATGGCGCTTTAATTTTACCTCCCAAATAATTTACAGTGTATGAGTAAGTGGCAGAACTACTGGTAGGTTAGATTAATATCGTGATAGACAATTTGGTTTCTCTGACATGAGCTGATGAAAATGAAAAAAATGGGAAAACTGTAAGCGAAATGGATGGTCACTAACACAGAAGGTTACAAACATCTAAAACTACTTTATCTCTCCTGTGGTGTGATCCCCAATACACTGAATGATATATAAGTTATTGTAGCAGCAAAAGCAGTGCAACTGTGGAAACAGCTGTTTTAAATTTTATATATTGACACCCTCTTAAAATAATGGCCTCAGTCATTTTTTCAGGTTTTTCAGAAAACACAAAAACTGAACCACACCACACTGAACCTTGACCTAGTCCATTATACTACAGGGGTAGAATCACATGATCTGTTCAACTGAGGATGTAGGCGATTTTACCAGAGGTAGCCAGCATCATGAGGAGATGATCTCGGCAAAAACATCATGTTTGTCAAAAAATTACCGAGGCCATTATTTTAGGAAGGTGACAATATTAAGCAAGAAACAATAAAGTTATGAAACAGAATTTAAATAATGGAGAAGGATACATATGCAAGAACATTGATTGCACAAACACTTTAACCACAAGTTTACTTAGCGTTTCATAACACACAAAAAGACTGTTGATAACAAATTAATAATACTAATAAATGGAAGCATAAGTGAAACAGCAAGATAATATACAACACTTAAGTGTTTTTATTTTACTTCTCTTTCTTTTCGCCATATTTAGTAAAAGCTTATTTAAAAAGTCCCCCAATTATTGTTATCAGTTTCACCTTGTCCATGTCATGTTTTTTATGTGCTGGAAGTCACGCCATGAACAACGTAAGCAGTCAGCTCAATTTTTCCCAAGCATTTCCACCTTGGAACTGCAGTGTGCTAATCACTGTCTTAAAAAATGAATGAATTGGAGTTTGAGCACAATTTACTAAAAATCATCATAATAAACTTTCTTAAAGTCAATCAGTCTGTGCCCCAAGTCATTTTTAATATCACTGAATTTGTACAGCACACATGGGCCGTGTCGTAGATGCAATAGGACGGAATCACCTCCAGAGACTTTAATGTACAACGTAATTTGTAATAAATGTAACGTAACATGTTGTCATATTGAGCCTGTGCACAGTTGGCTTGTGATAAACATGGAATTTGTGTTAGTGGCATTTGTGCTGTAGTTGGGAATTGCATTTAAATATAAATAGCTCAAAAATATAATAGTCACCAATGACTACAGTTATTCCAACTATCCATCAAGAATTTCTTAATTGTTTTTACCTTGGCTGAACATTTCCACTGTGAAACTGTACAGTACTGATGACATTCTGAAAAACACAGATTCAGACTTCTAGGGTTTTATATGTAACAAACTCAAGGAACCCATCCCGTCAGCTTGCAGTGTGGGACTGTCTGTATCATTATTCTGCATATTCTTCTTCAGAATTGGTTTAAAACTTCTAAATTTGTAACTTTGTTACACAGAGAGTAGTTTTTATTTATGTAAACATCTTTATTTTTTTCATACACTACATATTCTATAGATCTAGCGTAATCCAAAAAGATTTGAGGAAAATACATAATTGTGATTTTGCTGGCAGATATTGTGATTTGATGTGCAATATGTATATATATTTTAACGTCATGCTCAGCATTCACTGTATAATAGTTTGAAGCATAATGGAGCATCACCACATGACACACCATCTAAAGTGTGACTGTTACACAAGGAGAACGACATAAAAACTGTTCACAGTCACTGCAGTCTAATCTAGAGATCACAAACCCTTCACAGTGGCACCATAATAATAATAATAATAATTTTAAACATCCACCTAAAAAAGGAATAAAAAAAAAGAAAGGCTTTCTTATAGGAGATCCAGGAAATGCTTGGATTTGTTGGGTTTTCATGTGTATTTTTATTGGGTTCACTTCAAAATTTGTCAGGTTAACCTCTATTAGTATTTGTGCTGTAGGGTCTCAGCTTTATTATGAGGTATAGAAAAGTAAAGTAGTATTTTATATAATTGTTGTAGGGTTTAAATCATTACTATATACATTACTACACTATAGGCT
>OMNN01003608.1:14250-25514 GCA_900302755.1 Chromis chromis
TTTACTTTATTTTGATGTCCCCTGTATTAAATATATATATATTTTTTTAAATTGCCATATGCACTGGGGAGCAAACTTACTTTCCCCCCCATCTTTAAGAGACATCTGAGGAGTTGCTAACAAGAAATGTCAAAGATATTGTTTTATGGCTAGGTAGTGATCACCCTTTCTCATTCTCTCCAGTGATGAGGTTGTAACAAAGTGAGAAGAAGTTCATGCTGTTCTCCACTCTGAAAAGAAAAGAATGTTCTTTACGTTTTCACATATATGCTTCCTGTAACACTCGTCGACACAGCCATTAGTGTTAATTTCCCCCAAGGGGTTCCGTCAAGTGCCTTGTAGGTAATGGATAGAAGGGGCTGCCAGGGGATTGATTTGCAAAGCTTTCACATGAAAAGCTAACAATATGTGTTCTATCAACAATCCTTTGCTTTGGGCGGTCTAAACCGAGGTCTATTGTAAGTGAACATGTCTCGGCTTTGGCCATCAGCCTCCTATACAGTTTCCTGCAATTCTCCCATTGAAAGGGGGATTACTGGAAATTGGCTTCATATAACACGGAACAAAGACCCGTCTCTCTCCGACACGCTCACACACACATGCACATGCTCGAACACAGAAGCACACTGCCCTTTGTAAAAACCAACAAAAACTTATTGCAAGTCAATTTGTGGTAAATAGCATCCTTATGATGACTTAGGACTGTCTGTGTTGTGTCAAACCAAAAATACATGAAGCACACACACAAACTAACGCACAAAGGAAAGTCAGAAAAGCAGATCGAATGAGGAGGGGAGAAAAACAGTAACATTACTCGGAGGTTCATTTTGACAATTTCTTTTAACAGGCACAGAAAAGGAGGATTAAAGCAGAAAGAGAGGAAGGTGACTGAGAGGTTAAATCAAGTATGTGGTTTAAATATGGACAGTGGTGGGATGAAAAACATTATACAGTGACGTACAAAAGCATTTGCCAGTCATTTAAAAACTGCATTTTGTGTTTTCTTGGTATATCTTTGTCTTACATAAAAATTACCGTATTTTTCGGGATATAAGGCGCACTTAAAATATGGTAATTTTCTCAAAAATCGACAGTGCGCTTTATAATCCGGTGCGCCTTATGTATGAATTCTGGTTGTGCTTACTAACCTCGAACTGATTTTATGTGGTACACGGCGCTCAAAAATCTGTCAAAACGTTTTAGTACGACTTTGGCAAGCTACGAAGTCGCACCACTTGATGGACTGTCGGAGCATTACTACCGTAGTCAGGAGCCTCGCGGAGTAATACGTAAAGTAAAGTAAAAATTATTTTTATAGCGCTTTTCACAGACAGCAGTCACAAAGTGCTTCACAATAGCAAAAAACAAAACAAAAGATGTTGACCAGTGCTGCAGCTTCAGGTTGTAGGGAAGCGGCGGTGGGGAAGCACTTCCACACACTGATGATGGCGATCTCACGGTGTCCTCCCCGCTGGAGTGCAGAGGCCCCGCAGTGCCACCTGGGCTCACGGCAGGACCACAAATCCTCAGCACAGCAGCGCTCTGATGACAGGAGCGGGATGCGATACGCCCAGCTGACCAGATGGATGGTATCATGCCATGTTCTGTCCGGTTGTAAACAAACCTCCGTCGGGTGGATGTAACGAGGGCAGCGAAGGAGAGCAAGTTGTCCAATGACTAAGAGGCTCATCATCTGGGCGGCCATATACTTTAGCAATATGTTCCAACGGCAGTTGCAAGAGAGTCCGAACGTTAGCCTGCGGCTAAGTGGCTAGCCCAGAGACAGTCCAAAAAAGGGCGAAAAAACAAGCCAAAAACAGCCAGGGGTAGTAAATCCAAAGCCACCAACAGCTAATGGACAAGATCCGACAACAGCAGGCTGGTTGTCAATGGTGGTAAGTAAAGTAAAAATATAAAAAAGAAGTACCAGTGAGCAGCGGCAGCCAATATGCGCCAGCGTCCACTCTGTTTCCGGACTGGGCTTCAACATAATATTATGGTGTGTGTATAAGGACCCCAAAATGGCACCTGTTAAGAGACATGCTTATGAAGCGGATTTCAAAAAGTGAGTGTATTGTTTGTTTTGTTTCGCTTAATGTGCTTTATGATCCGGTGCGCCTTATGTATGAAAATAGACACGTAAATAGACGTTCATTGATATTGCGCCTTATAATCCGGTGCGTTTTATGGTCCGAAAAATACGGTATGTATAATATGGGCTCTTTAAAGTTTGCTAATATTATGTGTTTTATCTTTCCTTCTTAAGTGATTGTGAAAGCGTGAATATTACCAAAACTTGAGATCCACAACTGACAGAAATAGAGACTTTCTTCTCTTGATGTGCAAAAAGTATGTGAACACCTTTGACAGCTCAGTTCCATCAAAGTCATCATAAAAGGATTTATTTTATACCACTGAACCTGGAATAGGATGGGCTCTTTCATTTATCACTTGTGCTTCCCAAAGCTTTAAAACCTCTAAGATATATCTAACAATTATATTTTACCCAACAGTTCTTAACATGCCTCTGAATTTGCAGCTTAATTGAAACATTTGTCTACTTCCAGGACTTTTATTTGGAGTTTGAAAGGCGTTTACACCTTTTCAAACCATCTACCATACAGACAAAACATTAAAAAGCCCTAAACACATAAAGGTATACATTCATTTGGCCAAACTGAACAAACTCTTTCAATAGCCCCTTAAGCATAAATTATAGATTTCTCAAATATTTAACACAGACAAAAGTTAAAACCCCCTCCGGATTTTGAAAATTAAGTTGTAGCTGGTATTAGGTTTTGTCTTTTTAATCAGTTAAGCGGTAGGGTGTGTTGCTTTTCTTCTCTGTTTCCTCTGCAGCCTCTCTTACATTCTCTCCTGAAAGACCTCAGTTCTTTAAGTACGAGTCTTTGACTTTGAGCTGCGATGAGAACAAAGCGTCTTCTGGATGGAGGGTGAAATCCAAAACCGTGCGAGGAGTTTCAGATTGTGGAAGTGACTCCACTTGCTTCATCAACGAAGCTTACAGCTGGAGCAGTGGAGAGTACTGGTGTGAGTCCACATCTGGAGAGAGGAGTCCAGCTGCCAACATCACTGTCACTGGTTAGTTCATCACAGGAGGCAGGATGGACTTTTATCCTTCAGTCAGGGACACGTTGCTTCAGCCGTTGAAACCAAATGTTAAATTTAAGCAAAATAAAGCCAAAATATCCATCTGTTACCAAATTACTCAGTTATGTACATTCTAAATTTCAGATCACTTACAAATCATTACCAAAATCCGATTCATAATATTATCTAGATTAAAATAGAATTAAAAAGAATTAAGCACCATTAATCAAGTAAAATACCACAGCCCAGGTTTTGTACATGATAACATTATCTTGCTATGCAATTGAGATTAAAGACTAATTAAATTATCCAGTCCAAACATTGTTATATGACAGTTTGATGTTTTCATAGACAGGTACAGTAATATTTTCCTCCCTATTTGGTTCATTAGCAGCAGAACATCTTCCAACGCTGCCCTCTGCTGTACAAAGTTAAATAATGCAAGTGGATCTGTGTCTTTCTCCCACAAATGCGTGAAATAATCAGCTAAATAATTCAGAATAATCTGAATAAATCTAACACAATCTGTACAGTGAAACAGAAATCCAGGGAGGCTGTCCGCTGACAGACACCCAAACCACAACCGGGAAGTACATATAACTGTATAACTGTAACCCACACACATACATACGGAACATTTTGAAAGTAGTATGGATTGTCACACTGCACCCTGACTCAGGTAGAGATCAAACAATCAATTAATTCACACCAGCACAGGTGCTTTATAGGTAACCTGTGGGCCGTGAACAGGCAAGCCAGTGTGTCTGAAAGAAGCATCCACATACCCTGACAAGCAGGGGAGTCATGCCCCATACGTAAGAAATATGTATTCAATTCTTTTGTGTTTCACAGAGAATAAAGTGATCCTGGAGAGTCCAGTGTTTCCTGTGACGGAGGGAGAATCTGTGACTCTTCGCTGCGCATCTCAAAGAAACTCTTCAAACTCGCAAGCCAGCATCTTCATGAAGAACAGATCTGCTGCGGTGCAGCGATAACGGGACTGATGACCATCCCTGCAGTGTCCAAATCTGATGAAGGGATCTACATGTGCATCACAGAAACCGGGGAATCTGCAGAGAGACATACATTCTTAATTACTAACCTTTTTCTCCTCATAGTCTGCTGTTTGTCTTTTTCTTTTCTTGTTGTTTGTATCATACATTCGTCCTGAAAACCTCAACATGAGGTACAACAGATTGGGTTAGTTTTATTGATACTTGACAAGAGAAACTCAGTGAAACATGACCATTTTTGTGCTGTGTGACCAGGTATTGGTTATTATTATTATTAGTATTAGTTCAGGCGTGGTGTGTGTGAATGAATATGCAGACTTGGGAAGAAAATTCATTAAATTAAATTGACTGGTTTGAAGACTTCACACAAAGCTTAATTCAGTTTTAACACTTCAGACAGACACCAGCCATCGACAGGGTGATGGCACAGCACACTGAAAGTAGAAGTGTGTCAGTGAAGCTGTATAATGACTACACCTGCACAACACATAAGATTATCAATTAATTTCAGACATCGTAAGAATATTATCATTAATGTATTTAATTTGCAAAGCAAACCACATTTGGGTGCATATGTCATGTTCTTCAACTATATGTGTGAGTCTGAGCTTTTGATTCACAATCAGTTATGAAAGATCAATGAAAATAACTTGGTTGTCTTCTGTGAGTATGACTTTATTAAAAGCATTCTATATGTTTTGATTGTGTTTAATGAATGTGAGCTCAAAGGTGGGACTCTGAATGACTTATTATATTACAGATTCTGAATCAATGACATGATGTGAAATAACACTGAAAAAGCCTTTATCCTTAATAGTTCCTGAGATTTTGTCGTTGAAACAGCCTCAAATTTCACTGTGCAGAAAAAAAACAATGCTGAAAGTGGGTTGATGGGTATGATACATCAAGCTTACATTTAAATACAAACATCTTTGTAAATATCCAATTTTATAGCGTAAAAAATTAAGGCAAATCAGAAAATGCTATGTAGAAATTGCTCTAAAAATATGATAATTTGAGATGGAATTATGTGAAAGGGAAAACCAAATGGACCCAGGATCAACCCTTGAGGTTCTCCACATGTGATAGGAGTGAGTTTGGACATCACTGTTACTGCTTCTTGTTTAGACTGATAGTTTGGGCTCAGGCTGACGTAATAAAAACCATTCAGTGCCATTTCATTACAAAGTCCACATTTCAGGATTGTCTAAAAGATTTTGCTTTCATGCTTTATTTACAAAATGAGCCATATTATTGGGTAAATTGTATAAGTTCTAAATGTAAAAACAGGGCTGTAGACGTGACGCTCTTTTATCCAGTTCTGGAAAATATTTCCTTTTTAACTTGTTTTGTGTGATGCAGTCAATCTATATATAATTCATATAATGATCATAATCAGAATAATAGTAGTTTGTATGTGAGGTAGACTCAGTCTGTCTGATCAATATGGAATTTTACTGTAGATGAGTGGATTTATGGTATCCAGGTGCATGATAACTTATACAAATCAGTGTCTGTGAAACAAATTCAGAAATCTGTCTTCGGGTAGCTAACTCCCTTTAAAAGGCAAATTGTATTGGTTCATTCAAAGTGGGTGAATCTCTGTATTTGTCACACAGGAATAGAAGCAGAACACTGGACTGATTAGATTCTGGTGGTGAGAGGCCACTTTGGCCATTTGTTGGCAATAACTCAAGAATTCATGCATTAAATATGACAAAGTTTCACACAAATATCTAATAGGGTAGAAGTTATGATGTAAACAATCCAAAAGGTCAACTTCATTATAACATCATGAGATTTTGCCAAAACACCTCTGTGACCATTGTTCAACACCAGAACCAAGAAACAGAAGTGACTATATTTCACATTTGGCCAGATAATGACATGGCAGAAGTTGAAGATGTGTGTGAACCTTCCATGTTTTACAATTTGTGGCTTCATACCAGCAAAATTCAGAGTCTGCAAGTGAAGACAGCATGTTTCTTAGGAAAATATTCACTGGAATCACAAATGCCAGTATATTGATAACTTGAATTTCACTCAATATCCCATCTTTTCTCATATTCTTTTAACATCTTCACTAAATTAGTTATTTTTTCCTCTATAATTTTGGATATTACATTTCTGGATATTATATATAATTCAACAAAACACAGAAAATCTGTAAAATAGCTGTTAACAAATTTATTTACTATTCTCCAATCCTCAATTTACATATTTTCTTCTTTCAAATTCCACCAAATATCTACAAAGTAATGATTTTTATTTCTAGTTTAATGAGAGGAAAAAAGCTGTAAAATAATTAATTACCATTTGTAAAAATATAGATTTAAAATAAAAGCAAACTTCTTTCATATCTTGAGATACATCATTTTTCGTTCAAGTACCAGCAAGCATCTGTACAATAATGATGTATTATTTGCTAATTTAAATACAGTAAAATTGTAATTGTACATTCACACATTGTAAATGAAAAAAAAAACTATATATATAAAAATACAGACTTTTAAGTTGACCATTATTTACAGTTTTGCCCTGTTGTTTTTTTGTGATTAATATGTAAATTAATGCACTACAACAACAAGCCGTCCACAAGCTTCTGGTTGTGTCTTTGATCCTCCTCTTGGCTGAATTGGTGCAATTCAACTAAATTTGTTGTCTTTCTGACTCAGACTTGGTAATTCAGGACTTTGGGGAGACCAGTCTGAAACCTTGATTCTTGCCTGATTTAACCATTTCTATACCACACTGTGTGTTTGGGGATCATTGTCTTGTTTTGACATCCAACTACCAAACCTTCTGGCTGATGATTTTAGATTTTCCTGAAGAATGTGGAGGGAATCAGTCCTGATGAGCTATTATTATAATTCCTCCGGGTCTACCCCCGGGTCTCCTCCCAAGTGGACATACTTGTAAAACTTCCAAAGGAAGTCATCCAGGAGGCCTCCGAATCAGATGTCTGAACCACTTCAACTGGCACCTTTTGATGCGAAGGAGGAGTGACTCTATTTGGAACTCGATCATTGACCTTTGGCATAAGTTGTTCTGTTACCAGGTACACATATAAACCATCTTCTGCTCGAACATGATGTTCCTTATGGCCTGTCCATGAGTAGTACAGAAGTCCAAATACAGAACACAACCCGAGCGTTGAAGTCCCCCAGGAGAACTATGCTGTCCACAGGTGGAACCCTTTCTAGGAACCACCCAGAGACTCCAAGAAGGCCAAGTACTCTGAGCTGCTGTTCAGTGCATAAGCACAAACAACAGTCAGAGTTTTCTCCTCCACAACACATAGTTGCAGAGAGGCGTCTCTTTCATTTTCTGGGGATAACTCCAACAACAGCGCTCAGCCAGGTGAGTGTGAGTATCCCCACACCCACACAGTACTTCTCATCCTGGGCAACTCTGGAGGAGAAAGTTCAACCCATCTCCGGGTGTTTGGTTCCAGAACCTCTGATATACATGGAGGTGAGCCCAACTATATCTAGTCGGTACTGCTCCACCTTCCAAACTAGCGCAGGGTCCGACCCACCCAGTGAGGTGAGGTCCCCACGACCAGTCTATACCACCAGGTGGCAGCACATCTAGGTGCCCACTTCTGTCCCTGCCAGGATGGCTTTGCACCTGACCCCAATTTAGAGCCCTTTGGGTGGTGGGCCCACATTTTGCTTTTTCAGGCTGTGCCTGATCGAGCCTCATGGCGCATGGCTGGGCCATCAGACGCTTGCTGGCAAGCTCCCGTCCTGGGCTTGGATCTGGTCTCTCTATTCCAGGTGAGTTGGCACTTTTCACTACTTGTCCCTCTGCCAGGACAAGTTTGGCTTGGCAGACCCTACCAGGGCCAACAGCCTCCAATAACATAGATTCGTAGATCCATTTGTCTTTGAGGAGTGCCTGCATGGTATCATCTTATTTGTGACATTTGCATGGATGGCATGAAAATACACCACGCTGGATGATGTGCTGTCCAAAAAGCATGTAAATACAGTAATCAACTGCAGCACTTTTGCATACAGAGATCAACAGACCAATGATCTCTGTCAGAGAAACGAAGCAGGAGAGGAATTTCCATAGATGTTTATTATTAAGGCAAAGTCTCCTTTTACTGTCCACAGAGCTGCATCAGGATGGAGGGCATCTGGCTGGGTGTCTGGTGTCTCTCAGGTCAGTACTTCTTAAAAAAAATTTTAAACAGCACTTATTATTGTGTAATAATTGAAGAAAAGTACTTTATTAATTTGGAGTCACGTTGTATTTTCTAAAGTTTTGTGTTTTTTTCTGACAGGCTGGCTCATCCTCCCCACCTGCCCCCTCCGTCACTACTACTTTGTCAACAAACCTTTAACTTGGAATGAAGCTCGGACCTACTGCAGACAGAAATACACAGATCTGGCCACCATTAAAAACAGTGAAGACATGAATCAACTCCAAAGCCTGCTTTCATCTTCTAATTCCAACTCTGAGGTCTGGTTCGGTTTGTCCAGTGAGATCGAGTGGAAGTGGTCGGATGGGTTCACAGGGAGCGGGGCTGAGTACAGGAACTGGAATGCCGGTAGACCCAAGTTTGCCATGGGTGATTTCTGTGTGTTCCTTGGAAGCTCCTGGTTCCCTGCAAAATGCACGAATGCGGCCCAATCTGCTTGTTACCACGGTAAGAATATCCGTGTTATCTTTCAATCTTACATAAGGACTGCATTCTGAAGGATAATGTTTGGATTCAATAAAAGTGAATTAGCTAAACACTTTGCATCAATATTTTGAATTTAGACAACATGTACTAAAATGATGTTCAGCCAACAAACTACACAAAGTGAGGGAAATAAGAACATGTAGTTTCTAAATCAGTAAAGTAGCTTTTTTTTATCTTGCAATTGTGCTTATTATTAAGTGGTGGGAATAGGTCACTTGAATTACGTTCCAAAGTGTGTTCAGAAATTCAGTATGTGAACTGATCTCCCCCCTCAAACTGCAGGAACACAAGAGAATCCTCAATTTGTTCATTTGACGAAGCACATGACTTGGTCCGATGCTCAGAAGTACTGCCGGGAGAACTTTGTCGACCTGGCAACTGTGAGGAACGAAGCCGAGGACCAGACAATCCAAAAACTGCTTGGTGTATGGATCGGCTTATTCTCAGATCCTAATTTCTACTGGTCTGATGGGAGCAGATTCTACTGGTACAACTTTGCTTCTTTTTCACTCCCAAATGGCTCAAACACAGTCTTCTGTGGTTCGACGTCTCTGCAGGGATCCATGACATGGAAGCTCTTGAACTGTGAAGAAAGATTACCGTTTGTGTGCCTCGGCCTCCCTGGTGAGTGTTTGACTGACCGTCGGTTCTCAGTTATTTACATCCATCTGCTTCATATCACTAAAGCAGTTTGAAGTATTTCTGGTCTCTTTCTATGTTTCTAAACAGTCACAAGGCGGGTGGTGAAGTTGAGGATTGATCTGGAGGACTCTTCTGTGGATCTGAACAACCCTGCTGTCAAAGAAGAACTTCTGAAAAAGGCAAGTGTCCAAACTCCACCATGAGACGTCAGAAACATTCAAAGTAGCTGGCATTGAATGTTACCACAGCATCACCTACAAGTTCTCACAAACCTAACAGAATGGTTAAAGAAAAGTTTAATTTCCACTAAAGTTCGTATAAAGTTAACAAAATGTTTAATGTCAGCATTCAGAGGATGTTGTCAGGAACACAGATGATGTTCTAAGATGACAAAGGGGGAACGTTCTAATAACCAATATTCAATAAAACCAATCCAGATGTTATGAAGGCATCATTCTGGGAAGCTAAGAAAAAAAGAAAGCATTCGCAGAACTTTGCAGAACTTCAAAACATTTTTGAAACAGTAAAATCCTCACTGGGATGTTTCACGATTGCTGCCATGTTTGTCTCCCAGCTGCAGGCCAGACTGAAGGAGAAGGGAGTGAGTGGAGTCACCCTGAAGTGGAGAGAACAGCCTGATGGGAAAGTGTTCCACAAGGAGGAGACTGAAGGAACCCAGCCAGCATGTTAGCTGTTAGCTGTTAGCTGTTAGCTGTTAGCTGCATGTTAGCTGTTAGCTGTTAGCTGTTAGCTGCATGTTAGCTGAGCTCCTCCAACACCTGTGTGTTAACCAAAGTCCAGCAGCGCCCTCTTGTGTTGAAACTAGTTTATTACTGCCTTTGAGTTTGTGGCATGTTATGGAGGCTCCTGCTACCAAATTCATAACCACTGCTGACATCTACAGAGACATATTCACATCTACATTTACCTATTTTTTATTTAATGCTTTTTCTTTATAGTTTAATTTGTATTTCAGTTATTTTGCAGAGCGGTTCTGGATGCATTATATCGACTGTGTGTGTTTGTATATTGTAAAAAAGGATGGAAAAATAAACAATCTAATAAAAATCAGGTCTGATCCTTGTGAGGAATGTTTTCTTCTTTCTATGTGTCCTGTAGTTTCACATTTGGTGCTTCCACTGTTTTTATTTCTAGGATCCTCTGAAGTTCACATCGTGCAAGACAGAGGTTTGGTTTCTCTTTGTTACAAAAAAAAAAAGCTTGAATGAATCATTTCAGTTTTTGTTTAAAGGTGAGAAACTTTCCTGCCCTTGTTGAAAATCACATTTGGTTTCAGAGCAAACTGATAAAAACAAGACAAAAGAAAGACAAACGAGTTCCAACAGAGGATCAGCTCTCAAGCACAACCTAAATACTAAATATACCTCATTCTGTCCAGTTTACTTGAGCTGGGGGATTAATGAACATTTGTCATGTGGTTTGGAGATTCAGGAAAACACTCAGTTATCATCAGATCCTGGTCTCTTCTCAGGGTTTGGGTATAAAGTGAGCTTTAATTTAAACGAATATTAACACAGTGAACACCAAACAATAAGACATGTTGCTTTATCAGTGTTTAAAGAAGAGTCTTGTGCAACAAACAGCCAGAAAACATGCCTTAAACATGAGTTATATTATCATTTTGGCCAGTTAATACTTTTATATTGTTGATTTTACTGCTGATTATATTGTTGAAGCCTCATGAGTCGTATTTTGATGCTAATCAGACGATAAAATCTGCAGTAAATGGAAAAACAACAAATGAAACCTGAATGAAGAAGGGAGCTTTCTGAGGGGAGGTC
>OMNN01003609.1:1317-17382 GCA_900302755.1 Chromis chromis
CTCTTCACATTTACATGGATCTCTTGAGAAGCATGAATGTAGCCTCACACACAATCTGGCCAGCACAGCACACATGTGGCTACTTACAAAACTGTGTGTTCATTTCACTTTCATGCAAACACACACACACACACTCTCTCCCTCACTGTTTCTTTCTCTCTCTCTGTCTTTTAATCACACACATACAGAAACAAAGCTAAAGAAAAGGCTCCCATTTGTCAGGATAATAAGAAGTTAATTGGTAAGTTGATTCAGTGACTCTCGGGGCAGATCAAACATGCTGCTGCTGAGTCTCTGCTACGACCAAACACCAATTAGGCCTCGTCTGACCCTGAGAGAGGTAGAGGAGGAGAGGGTGACAGTTACAGGTGTGGACCAGAGGAGGGGGTGAGGGCAGAGGTGAAGAAGAAGAGGGAGAAAGGGTTCATGGGAGTAGATTTAGCTTGTGTTTTAATTGATGCAAATGCAGGATTTGATTTCTGTTTCCTCATCCTGAAACCATAAAAACGTGTTTTTTTGTCTCCTCTCATTTCATAAACTGAATGATGCATAATCTACATGATTTGCTTGAGCTGAGGTAAAGTGTCTCTTTCATTAACCATCATCATTTTTGTAACATAGTAGATTCTGTGGTAATGAAATAAATAATGGAATTTAACATTCAAACCTAATTAAACCATTTTCATTTTTGATTATTGCATCTATCAAGCGAGACAATTCCGACAGTCTCGGTGCCCTGGGTTTGATCCATTTATCTGCTGTAATGGGCTGTGCCAAAATCAAACATTTTCATATTCAATATTGGCTTTAATGGCACTGTGAGGGATTTCAGTCATCTTTATTATCACATTTATTACAAACATTGCCATTTTATTTCAGTCTTAGTGCTGGTTACAATGGACTATAAAAGCAGTACATTTGCACCGCAGCTTGACTAGGAAACTGCATTTTGCTTTAATCATGCCAAAAATCTGACATATGGAGCATGCAGATGGAAAGACCAGTGGATTATGCTGCAAGATTGGTTTGAGAAGTTTACTTTTTCATTTCTGAAACTTTCAAAAACATATTGTAAATGCCATAGAGTACAGTTGATTAGGACCAGGACTCCTACTGGCCTTGACAACTACCAAAAGAAAAATAATGTTTTCAATCCACATTCAGGAAAAAGAATTTCTGAAAACATTAGTCTTTTGCCAATAGCAGCATACGAAGCCAAAACAGACGTGGTTTTGAGGCATTTGGACAAGAAAGGCGTCAATCCCACTGGATTTTCTAGTTTTTAGACTCAAATTCAAAACATCCCAAAGCAGAATGCTCCCATGAGTTGTTCCTCAGCAAAAAACTTCCTTTTATAGCAGTGAGACTTGTGGAAACTTCCAGCTTATCCAAGTTTTGAAACATGCATTCAGATTTTTCTTTGTCAGCACAAATGTTTAAAAAGACATTCTGTGTGTATTATTTCTCCGGTCTCTTATGGCTTTTATCCCAAAGCTATTTTGTATTCTGAACCAGGGCATCTAAAATGTCAGTGGGAAAGAAAATAAACTTGCACTCCAAAAACTGCAGTAGCATAAATCCAGCCTTTCCTTTCACGCACGCACCTCAACCACCTTCAAGTTTAGACTAAACACAAAAATATCTATTTCAGTGATATAGTGTATAGATATACAGCCACTATAAATACAGGAACACTGAAGTTTAGGAGAAAGAGAGCAAACTTTTCAGGCTGGCCAGGCAGACTGTGGAACTGCTTGCATTATGTAATCCTTCATCCTTCTTCATCCTATACCTCGAAAGAATATTTTACAAAAAACAGCTGTTGGCCTCTACTTTTTGACTTTTTTTTAAAAGAATGTAATTCAGTTGTTCCAACTTTCTTGTCAATTATTTCATTTGCAGGTCATAATGTGTGTTTTATAGGTTCCGTAGCCACAACAAAATCTGCAAATCCCTGCAGAGTCAGAAGATAATATGATAAATATATTGTTGCTCGGTTAGGGTGGCTCGGTTGTTAGCACCGTCGCCTCACAGCTAGAAGATCCCCGGTTCGCGCCACAGTTAGGACGCCTGGGATCTTTCTGTGTGAAGTTTGCATGTTCTCCCTGTGCATACGTTTTCACTGGGTTCTCTGGCTTCCACCCACCATGGCTTCCACCCACCATCCAAAAACATGCTGAGGTTAATTGATTATTCTAAATTGTCCATAGGTGTGAATGTAAGTGTGCTTGGTTGTCTGTCTCTATGTGTAGCCCTGTGATAGACTGGCGACCTGTCCAGGGTGTCCCCTGTCTTCACCCGAGTCAGCTGGGATAGGCTCCAGCCCCCCCGCGACCCTACAGAGGATAAAGCGGTGTATAAATAATGGATGGATGGATATTATTGCTAAGCCAGGCCAGCTTTATTTTGTGTGACTGAATTTAGCTATTAGACTTATTTAAGTAGAACAACAAACTAAACTACCAAGATGGTCATCAGAAATCAAACAAAGTGATTCAGCTTAAAGAATCCATATCATGCACATTAATAGCTTTATAATTTCCCTTAGGGTGTATAATAGAGTTTGTTCACATGCTTTAATATTCAAAAAAACACATTATTTTTTCTCATACTGTACATTTGTCTAGCACCCCCTCGCACCCTCTATCTGAAATGCTTTGTAGCAGCCCTTGTCTCTTTAAGGTCTGTCCTCCTAAAAAGTCCTGTCTGCTCTGATTCGTAAGTTGGCCTGATGAAAGCGAGGCAAGGTCGGTACATACTGTAACCTCACAACTCTGACTACTGGGATGCAGCTCTAGCTGAAGTTGCTCTAGGAAAGAAATAATGGTGGACTGCAAGGAAGATGCTCATTCTTTGTTTCAGGACCAAACCAGACCTTGGACAGGTGTCGGGCAAACTTGTTACATAGTACGTAAATAGATAACAGAAGAAATGCTTGGACTTCAAATTTTTATGGGAGAGAATAACTCCCTGTGGTATGGACTTTTGGAGGACTCTGAATTTTGCAGAGTTTTCGTGTGCACAAAAAAGCTATAACAAACTGAAGAAAAGGGAAAATCCCAAATAGCACAGTATAGGCTCTAAACAATAGTGTGCTTGAAACTTTGCAACAGCCAGACAACTCCTTCCTGTTTCAACATGAAAATGCCACCCTAACAAAAAGCATAGTAGATAAAAAGATGGTTTTCCCAGTTTGCTGGAGAAGAACTTAACCTCAACCCAACTGTTAAAAAGTAGCATCCAACTACAGGAAGGGTTCCAGGAGTCAAGCTGTTCAGCGTTTTAGTGTTTTTATTGCCGAAGAGAGAAGCTTCAGGCAGAAAGCAGACTTCAAGGAGAGCTAAGGCCAATTTAAACCAAATGTAGATAAGTAGGAATCACAGTATTAACTACACTACTCCAAAGCAAATTGTACTATTCTAAACCTAACTGAACTGAGAAACAGCATAAGAAAAAGGAGTTATAACTTAAATGGTTGCTGCATCCTACAACACTTTCAGGCAAGACTTCAAGAGTCCAAATTAGAACACAGAGAAAAAGGAAAAAGAGCAACGGATGACTTAAATTTCACAACCCTCACTCTCAACACGACAGGGGTGTATACAAAGCCCAAATCAAACAGCTCACAAAATACTATATTAGGTGCAAGCAGGTGGCAAAAAAATCACCAAGAGACCTTGAAGTGCAGGTCCTCATGGTTTAAATACCTCCTAAATGGTGATTGGCTGAAGACATACTTATCCAGCCAATAGCATGAAGGAGGGAGGAAGTACAGCTGATTAACCTTTGGGTTAAATTGGAAGGTTAACTGAAAGTTTATCAGCCAACATCAATGAAGACATGTTTAACAAACTCATAACCTCTGTTATTATAAGGATCCATAAAAGATTGAACACATGTAATGTATGATCAGTGTATAAACCACTTATATATATTTGTATTACAGCATCTCATGAAACTGTTTTAAAAACTTCAACTTGAACCAAACTGATGGTCAATAACGTTTGAGTGAATTTAGGAAGATTCTCACCCAAGCAGCCCACCACACAAGTGGCTCCATGAACACACTTGACTCCATGAACACCCTCGTTGTTAAGAGATGAGATGAGGGCACAGTTGGGCAGAGTGGGAGACAGAGGAGAGGTAATTGCAGGTAAAGTGGAGTCAGGATGGGGAAGAGTTGTAGAGTGTGGGGTGAAGATAATAAAAGGAGAGATAAGAGGAAACGAGTGGAGGGGACAGGAGTGAAAGATGGGAGGACGTACTCCAAACTGATTTCCCCTGATTGGTATTACTCTCAACATCTTACTCCCTCTCTCAGCAAGGAAAGTCTACTTTTAGAGGAAAAAGAACAGACTTTGCACAATAAAGAGATAACAAATCAGCAGGAAATTCTGCTGGGTCTGCAATTAGTGTTTGGGTCAAAGTTCTGATTAATCCTTGCTCTGTGATTGTGTGTGTCTCTTTTTAAGTGTGTGAGTGCGCACCCGTTGTATGTGTGGCATTTGTGTGTAGAATTGATCGCACAGCCAGGTCAATGGCTGTACCAATAAGTAATGAGTTTCTACGTGTGTGTGTGAGTGGCAGATTAAAGTGTGTGTGCGAATCAAACTTCAGTGGTGTGTGTGCACAGTCCTGCCATAGTGCTGAAACATGCAGAAGCACAACAACACACGCAGAAAAGTTACACTGCATAGTCAAAAGTCTGGAGTCACCTAAAGAATAACCTACACGTGACAGTTCAACACCTTACCTCGAATCCATGGTCATTCATTTGCTGCTCTAACAGCCTGAACTCTGCAGATTTTGGAAACTAGCTGCAGTTTTCAGGGTGCTGATGTGAGACAATAAGCCCCGGCTGAACAGTCAGTAAGTTCATCCCAGAGATGGGTGCCAGATGGCTTTGAGGTCAAGGACGGGTCAGTCAAGTTCTTTAACTGCAAACTCAGAAAACTCAGTCTCTATATCAGGGGCTGTGCTGTTGAAACAGGAGCCTTTACCCCACAGCTGGAAGCACACAGTACTCTTCCACAACAAACCACAACAATACAGTCCTGGGAGTATGTGGATATGGGTATAGCATACAGCATACACATTAAAAGAGATGACAACAATGGATTATTTTGTGTACTACTTCCATGGAATTCTTTGTGAGGATTTGGGGATGAAACTTCCTCCTCTGCCTCCTGTCACTCCGAGGACGAGCTCTGCAATTGTTCACATTGGAGGGCGGTTATTACCTGTCAGCTGCTGTCAATGAAAGCACTGAATCACAGTAAGGGTGACGAAAAAGGGCAGAGAGGTTTGCAACTGACCCTGCACAGTCAGACAGCCACCTGTTCCAAAAAAAACTGTCCTTTGGGAGACTGAGTGACTGTCAGGACCGGAAAAACCCACCAGTAAGGAAACATTGGCACCTTTCCTGCTGTATTCAAGATGCTAGTGTGCTTTGCTGGGGCAACCAGCAGAATGCTCAAAAGTTAGAAAGTCTTATGGCTCTATTAGAAACGAAGTGGTTTGCGCTGTGCTGTTAAAACCATTGACTGTATGTAAAACTTAATTTAAACTTCAACCACTGTATCTGAGCAAGATTGCTGCCCAGCGCGGAGCTCGATGCAGCGCTATAAAGTCATTATGCTGCGGAAGCAATCGGAAATAATGGGCTGTAGAGCACAATGGTGCCATTGTCACGTTCTGCCTGAGAGGGCCGCTACACTGAGCTGAATGAATATATGTTCAGATCTCAGGTAGAAGACATATTCACATCTCTTAGAAGAATAAAAGTAAAAGTACTACAATTACACAGTAGTAAATCCAAACTAACAGACCAATAAGCAATTTTATCAAATGACCATCTACAGTGGAATTATCACTGCAGTTCTTATTTCACTAGATTATTTCAGCATCTTTGGGGTAGTTGTTCGAGTTTTATTTTACTGTTCATACAAAGCATGCAGTTGTCTTCACTGAAAAAAAAAACTAAAACTGATACACTGTCTCAGAATACCTGACCACTACCAAACTACAGAACAAAGAAATTAACCTCTTGCTGTTGGGAAAAATTATGCATTCAGCAGGTAAAGATCAAGATATTTCCCTCAGGAGCTATTGGACACCAAAACAGACCTAAAAGGAAAGTGGATGGCACGGGAAAACTCATTAATGCAATTTTTGCTCCGTGTCTGCCAGTTATATGAACAGGCAACTGGTTGCTAATATGATGGTGATATTAACTTTTTATTACTTTTAAAGTTTTATGTCAATGTTTTTTTTTTTTTTACTACTTCCCTATGGTTAAAGTAATCAGGTTAATCAAAGTTTCAGTGAAAGTGAGGATAACACATTGTAAAAGTACTCCGTTATAGAGAAAAGTCCTGCATTTCAGTGAAACCTGAAATAAAAGTCTGCACCAATCAGCCACAATATTAAAACCACTGACATGTGAAGTGAATGATATTAATCATCTTGTTAATGAAATGCTTTGCTGGGCATCCATTGGTCGAGGTATTCATGTGGATGTTTGTTTAACATGCACTTCCTGATGGCAGCCAACTGGATAATTCATCTTGCACACTGCAAACACTGCTCAGGAATGACTCAAGCAATATAACCAAGAACCCAAGGCATTGATCAAGCCTTCAAAATCCCCAAATCAAAATCTGATTGTGCATCAGGCTTGTTCCTGCACATCTTGTGAACGCTCAGAGTTCCCATGCTTATGCCCCAATAGGTCAGAGCTGTAATTGGCAGCACGAGGGCAACCTAGATAGGTGGTATTAATCCTTTTTCTGATTGGTGTAGAATTATGAGTGGAATGTACTTGATTGTCAAAATACCCACTGGGAATTAAGTTTCGGATCAATCTGTGTGCATTTTAATAAACTGCCTTTGGTTCTTGGCGCTGTCACATATATGCTCTTATTTTTTTTAGCCAGTATCTACAGCATCCTAATTAAGTATTTTCTTTAATTAAAAATAACCACAGGTAACTTTATATACCCTTTATATACCACAACATCCCTGTTTCAAGCCTGCCTGGGTCCCTTTGTTGTATTGTCTTCTCTCTACTACCTTTATCTAACAATAACATAATGGATATATGAACTAGCAATGTTTAATATGATTTTAAAGAAGCATCCTGTATATCCAAATTCAATATTTCATGAATAGTTCAAATGTATTTCACACCCGATGTGCAATGATGAATAAACGGAAAAAAGTAGTGGGTGATATGACAAGGCGAGCACTTTGTAGGATAAATGCTTTAAAAAGGAAATATTATATCTCTATATTGTGCATAAATTACTTATTTTCCTCCCAGTACCTGGCCAAGTGAGAGAAAGCGCAGCTTATTTCCTGAGACGGATTCTGAAAATTACACTTTTCATATTTGCCTGTTTTCACGGTGGAAGCAATTTTCAGAGAGCAGTCCTGTGTGTGTGGTCACTGCGGTCGGATGGCCACATTATGTCTCAGTGTCTGACTTTATAGCTGCTGACACAGCATAGTGAATGGGCAGGTGTGCATTTCCCATAAAATGAGACAGACACGGTTCACTTTAACAGAGCCAGGTTGGGGATGCGTCTGTATATATCTCATATAAACCAATGCTTGGCTTTTAATGAAAGAATAATCAACATGTAATAGGACCACACATTATCTTGCACACATTCACACTGACATTCTCAGCACATTTACAGCTCTTCATAAAACTCTAACTGAGCATAAAGAGACAATCAATCGAAAATGGGCTCTTCCGAATAAAAATCTACTGCACATATAGAATATAATGTAAAGATCCTCTTGTGCAGAAACTGTTGGGAGAAAGATTACATGGCATTGTGCTATGCAAACCATTACAGCACTGACAGATTAAGCTGTTTTGAAATGATTACAGTTGAAGTAAAACAGCAGAAAATGAAGGTAAAACTAATCAAACTAACGTCTGCTGCAGTAAGCGTTTGTGTCTGTTAGCACTTACAGATGAGATGTCCTGATCCCATTGTAATTTTCTTCAAATAAACCGAAACACAATTACTGGCTAGCGTTTCACTGTGTTGCTTTCATCAATTGCAGTTTGATCAATAAGACCTGAACCTGGCGCTAATTTTGAGACCGAGCCACAGCCTGCAATCAACTGACACAACTGATTCTTTGAGGAATTTCTTCTGGCTCACTGAGGTCAAGGTACTGAATTAAAGGCTATTTCGAAAGCATCTCCTTTTTCTTGCCCTAATAGGTTAATGACCCCCTAATGCCAAATAAATGACAGGTGATGGCAGTTGGCGATAGATCTCTTTTGTCTGGCCTCTCACGGTATAAATCAAGTCTCCAGGATTATTTTTTTCTTCACATCAGGTAGACGATAATGACAGTGTAAGGATACATGATTGGAGTTGACTGTGCTCCCTACACCTCTTAGGGGTGTTGTTACCTCTCTGAAGGGGGCTATTAAAGGACCAATTTGTGCCAGGCCAAGAAGAAAACACAGACACAGCAAAATATAGTCACTGAAAATGGTTTATCTGGAGAGTGTGTAGACATCTAAGGGAAAAGACTGCAGCGTGTGAATAACTTCAACCTTCCGTATGTTCAGAAAGGGCTCGTGGTATTCACTGCTGCTTGCAAAATGGAATTGCAATGATGGTTTGAATATCAGTGCACAATATAGATGTTAGGGTAGCTGATCTAAATGACTATGGCTGGAAAATCTGGAACTTCAACCTTTGGAAATCATTTAAGATGGCATCAATCATATAGTCTCACACAGTAGTCTTAAATATCGGTTTTACAATAAAGGTTGCAAAATTGTGAGATGTTTGCATTTTTTGGGGGGCTGTTTTTTTATTTTATTTTATTAAATTGCATCTGTATCATGTGAGTCACAAGTTGCACATCACGTGAGTTGCAAGTTTCTTCCAATGTGCATATAAAAACAGCAACAAAGTCTGTATAATGTGGTTAGTTGTGGTGGTGGAATTAACCACGGAACTTTCACCCATCGGACTGGAGTTTAAATCCTATATAAGACCATTCTTTTTGTGTTATTTTTTTTTTTACAGTTTGTTGCATTTTCAGTCACTTTAGACACCAAAATCACTTGGTTGGGTTGAGGAAAACATCATAGTTTGGCTTAAAATACACCCTTGCTGACTACAAAGCTCCTGTTGTTTTCTAGATTGCTGGAGTCTTGCCTAAAGAACATCCCCTAATAAAAGTGTAAGCATCTCATGATTTTGCAACCTTTTTTTTGCAAAGAATATACGTTTTGCACTGTGGACCAGCATAGCAAATTACACATTTTGGTGTCAGACTGGGTTGTATTAATACAGTGAATGTATACATCAAGTATTACAAGAGACAAAAGCTGTAACGTTTTCTGTCCATTGGGCACTTGTGGTTCATTGCTACTTTATATCTTTTTTTTTTATATGGTATTGATTTGTAATTTACTGGATGAGGAAATTATCATCTTACCAACACTAAATGCTCTTCTGTCAGACAGGATGTTTTCACACAGTTTTGTGATTTATCCTTAAAGGACTGTTGGGTATCTGGTCGACAGTCCAAAGGAGAGGCAGACATAATCATAAGTGAACTGAGTTATGAAACTGTCAAATGGGAAAACTCTTGTGCTCCTTGAACTCCTGAACTGCAGAAAAACAGAGTAAGTGGTTAGACAGAATCTTCAAATAGAAATCGGCTCCATGTAGATCAAATTTCAGGTAAGCATAGACAGGTAGGAAAAGGTACAGATAGGAAGGAGCATCCAGGCATTCTATTTGAACCCTAAAAACTGCACAAGTCCTGATGCTATCCTGTTGCCAGCTTCTTGGCTGTTTTAGTTCAGTGCAGTCTCACACTCACACTCGTGGCTCACCCTCTCCCCATTACCGCCTGCTGATAAAGGCAGCATGGACATGGACCCACATGGGGCCTGTGTGGAACAGATGGACAAAAAAAACAAAACAGCTAAGAGCCCAAGTGGGGACCATGTGAACATGCTGAGGCCATGCAAAAACACTCTGGGTCACATTCAAACCAAGGTTATTATAGTTAACTGAAAGTAAACTAAAAACTAGGAGTGAACAGGCAGTTTTGTTGACTGAAATAAAAATAAAAACTTGACACTATGAAAATACAAAAATGAACTGAGACAATCTTGTGCATTTACATAACTAACTAAAATAACTAAAATATAGAGGAAATGCCTTTAGTTTTAGTCTTTGTCAGTGTGGTCAAATGTACACCACAAGCATGCGGAGGTATTGGTGCACATGTTTATTTGGACTAGGGGTAATAAGGCGCTCTAAACCCTGCCAGATTCCCCTGCCAGCTGCCATTTCCCCAGCGTAACTACTTAATGACTCCACACGGTGGCGTTTATCACATGAATGAGGGAGACTTGAGTGGAAATGAATTGGCCGAAGAAGAGTTTGTGCAGGTATAATGGCAGACAGCAACGCTACCGTAAGAGACGCCCCATCCACGTTTAAGTCCAAAGTGTGAACCCATTTCAGCTTTCTCAACATTGAGGGAACAAGCAAGCTCGACAAAGACTATGCCATATGCAAGAACTGCCTCGCAAAAGTAAAGTACACAGGCAACACCACGAACATGCAAACCCACCTG
Source organism: Chromis chromis (assembly GCA_900302755.1). Taxonomy (NCBI): domain Eukaryota; kingdom Metazoa; phylum Chordata; class Actinopteri; family Pomacentridae; genus Chromis; species Chromis chromis. Next base: position 11,950 of record OMNN01003609.1, read on the forward strand.
CAACGCCAACATCCTGAACTCCTCGCTGAGAAAGCAGCTGATGCAGCTAACATTTCAAGTCAGCATTACAATGTCCATCACTGGCATTTTGTATTTTTCAGTTATAGATATTGTGATGTATCGTTATGTGATTGTCTTGCAATATATCGATTATTGCAGTATCATGATAGTATCAATATTGTGAGCCATGTATTGCGTATTGTATCGTATTGTGAGGTATCCTGTGATTCCCACCCCTAATTGGGACTGGGGTGTCTATATGACTGTGAGTTAACTGCCTCCACAAAGTTTATTGTTTGTATATTTTAAAACTGAAACTAATAAAACATAAAGACCCCCTATGGTTAAATCTGCTTTACGACCCATTATAAGCGAAATAAGTTGTCATCGCCATGGCTGAGCATTTTTGCTTTAGATCTGCAGTGTACTAATGAAAGTCACAAAAACATGGATTCAATCTTCCGAGGTGACATCTTGTGGGTTAGGGCTTACAGTGTTACAGTTGTAGGTGAGCTGGTGTACTCAGCTGTAGCAACTGAGGAGAGGTGGGTCGAGATAGAGGCAGGGACTTCATAGATCTGCACATTCTAGAGAAAACAATAATACAGAGTTACATCTAAGACATTTTAAGATAGGGATCGTTTTAGAAAAAGAACTTTTAATTATGTAATGGTGATTCGCAGAGATGGGTTTTTAGGGGTTAAATCAATGGTGGGAGAGGTACTTCAACTTAAATGGAAAAAAAAAATTAAACAATAAAAACTGAAATGAGAAAAAACCTGCTGTTGAAACTAACTGAACTTAATCTTGAATTGAGAACAAAAATGTAGCAACAAAATGAAATTAAAAGTAATGAAAAATACAAACCACAATAACTCTGATTCAAACATTCGACTTTATGTACCTTTACTTGAATAGATTTAACAAAAATGTATTATAATGCAAGCATTAAAGCGTGTTTATCTGGTTGATCAGGACACTTACATCTACTAGGTGTGCTGGTAATGAAAGGAAAATTGAAATGGTACACTAAATATGATACTTCAGAATCGGTCTGTGACTATAGCATTCTCTCTCTGTTTCCCTCTGCCTCTTTATGAGGAACTGATATGAAATGCCATTGGACTGTCTATGTCTCAAATCCTTAGTCCCATCGCCCTGAGCAGCCATTGTTTCTGTGGCCCAGATACCAGGTTTCTGCTGAGAGAGGGGGTGGACGCTCTGCATACTGATATGCAACTCTCACGATCCCGCTTTCACTCTCATTAAAACAGTGCAGAGAGGAGAGAGGGAGGGAGGGACATGGGTGGCAGTAAAATGGAGAGACACAGAGAGAATCAAAGGTGAAAGACGGAATGTATTAGGACAGACTCGGCAAAGAAAAGGAGATAGGAGAGGGGGAGAAATCATTAAACAAAACGTTGTTGCCGCTACAGTGCTTCAAATCAGTTGTCAAGTCCCCGGCCCTCGCGGTGAGATAGCAGGAGGGAGGAAAACAGAGAGAGAGAGAGAGAGAGAGACGTGGAGGGAGATATCGAGGGAACTTAAAGGTCAGAACACAATGAGTTCCCATCAAGGAGGAGGGCAGAGTCAAGTGCTCACATCTACCAGCCCATCTCTGTTTAATGCTGCAGGCCACCGGTGTTGTTTCCAGCAGCTTCACACCAGCAAAACAAAACTCTCAAAGCCCAATGGCTGCTCAAAGTGCAGTTCAGACTGCTGGAGTACCTGACCTGCATATACAACATGTTCAGTTTTTGCATGATGACAGTGGAGCCATCCGACAGTGTGGCTGGTGTTGGTGCATAAATTGTAATTGTTGCAGAAGTGGCGGCATCAAATGCTGCTTTATCTGCACATTACCTTTGAATTACATTTAAATGGTGTTTTCCACTTTGCAGGTGTACCTGCCATCCAGAGTGCTGATTGTAGAGGTGCCCTGGGTGTTACGCAGCAGCTGCCAGCAGGCTGGGATCCTGCTGATGAGAAATGATTACCAGTAGTTTGCCTGGACTCATCAGCTTCATCAGTGGCCTCATCAACAATACCTTGTTGTTTCAGCTCCTGGTTGCCGAGTCTTTGAGCTACCAGAGCCAAGCTATCATCACTCCAGTCAGTTCTGCCTTCTTTCATCATTATTTAGTTCATCATGATGTTTGTTTTCTAATTAATTGCCTTTCTCTGCCACTTTGACAGTAGTTGTGATTGTGATTACACACTTGGTGCATTGTTAGTATCTGGGTCCTGCTAAACAATGAGAAAATGTTTGCTTCAAAATGACTGATATCACAAGATAATTACAATAGTTTTCATAAGAGATGGTAACTTTAGTCCTTGGATCATAAAAAAGGAATGTAGACTGATTTGCATGTGTTTCAAAGATCCTCCCCTCTTTCATTTCAACAACATTGTATTAGTAGCTCATCTTCTGCCACAATGCAGTGCGATGCTATCCAACATGACACTGGCAATCATTAGGATGAAAGATATGGCAATAAACCCACATCAGTGCACCCCTTCTTTTTGTTCAGTGCAATTTTAGGTCATAAAGCAGCCTTAGTTTGCAAGTAGAATGTCAGTATTGATAGTGTGTATAGTCATATAAGTGGAGAGAAACTCATTTTACAACTTTGTTGATTTAAGTTTTATCAAGTGCTGAAGCTCACTGCCATCGACACACTTTGAGCACTGTTCCTCCTACAAATGAGAACTTTTAGATCTTTGCTGTACCACTGTTACGACTTTCTTTACCGGGTGTTATTTGGATGTAGACCAGAGTTGTTAGATGAGCACAAATAAAATTAATGAATAAATATCTGTACTGATGTTAAGCAAAAGTAAATAAGCCCCTATTAAATATTATTTAATATTACACATAAAGTTAATATAGTCTCAGATTTAAAAACAATGTTTCTATGATGAGAATGACAAAGAAACCATAAAGCAAAGTAGTTTACATTCACTTTTACCAGTGTCCACTTGTTAGTTACACCTGTTAAGGTGGACTGGTGAAGTGTCAGATGTAGCTGAATCGTTGATTAGAGCTGAGCTTTAGTACTGAAGTGAATGAGAATAGAGAAGGACGACATTCTGCTCCAGACACTGACACCTGTCGCCAATTCATTTTGCTGGTGAGTTGAGTCAATTTCTAACATTGGGCATGTAACTAACCTGCGGCCTGAAAGTCTGCTAGCCGTGACGCTATCTTTCGCTATTTTAAAATTGAATTTTGATAAAATGTTTGCACTATCAAAGTCTTTTAGCTTAAATGCTAATCAGTACCATGTAAAATCCCAGTGAAACATGCTAAAAGCATTAGACATTTAAATGTTGGATCTGTAAAGAGTTTAATAGAAACTACTGATTAGCAGACATGTTCAATCATGTTGTTGTATTTGAAAAACATTTGTTTATTTCATGTTGATGCACTTTTAGCACTATTAGTGTAATTTGCTGCAGCTTAGCTGCTAAGCTTTAAGCTTTAATTAAGTTAATGCTTAAAGTATTAGCTCACAGAACTAATTATTGAATGAAACCAATGAACTGTCTATGTTGTGCAATGGACACTTGAATTGGAGCAATAGGTTGATTTCATAAGTTTGTTTTCTATGACCAGAAGAGCTCATAGAATTAGCATAGAGGTAATTTTATTATGACCTTATTTATAGGTCAGGTTTTTGAGTTGGAGCGTTCTTCAGACGAGTTAAGACCTCAGAGTAGATCTCAGAACATCAAAGATGATTGCAGACATTACATTGCAGAGACTCAAGATAGAACAGTTTCCAGTACTTGATGGTGAGCCCAGCCCACAAGATGCTGAACCTGTTGCCTGTAGTAGGAATGCTGTGAACTAAGGAACCCTTCTGTATTCACCACCTACATTGAGGGTGATAGCATTGAACTGTGCACATACAGCTCTGGACACAGATAACCAGTTTACTTCTCTTCATATCAACTCCACACTGGAATGAAATTAAGGACAGTGACTTTTACAAAGACTTTGAGAAATAGCCAGGTTTTCTTTTCTTGTTTTGTTTCTTTTAAGTGTGCACAGTTTATTGTCTTCATTTCTATATTGATATACATCATAACTGAACTTACCTGGTACACATTTCTATATATTACAGTTCAATATATACAGATAAAATATAAAGGTTTGGCTCTTGCTGTTCCTAAAGTCTTCTGAATCTGGTCCACTTCTACTATTTACTTCACACTGTACTTATCAGTACTGGTTACATTATTGTCTCAGCTCGTTCATTGCTTCCCTGTAGATACCTTTGATTTTTAAATTCTATTCTTTTGTCAATCAGTAGTGGATCCACATACAAGAATATAAATGGATCCCATCAACAAGACATTGACTCAGCATCTCCTAAATGTCTCAGTCATTGTGAGTTAATTTTGAAAAAAAAAAAGAAAAAAAAAAGCCATTTTTCACCTGTTAAGCAAGTTAAGAAATAAAGTTTGTCCGTAGAAAGGCATTCAAAATGAATAGTCAAGGACAAAGACTAGGGAAATAAACATGCTTACCTACACTCAAATGGGAACAAAACCTCAGGAGTCCTTCTTTTTCATACCAAAAGCCACTTGTTCAGACTCTTCTTTCCGATTCCACGGCTGTCTTCACATTTCGGGACTTTAAACATAACAAAAATTGTCAGACTGTCAGACTAATTTGTATAGCACAGTTCCACTTAGGATGCAGCAACCGAACGTTGTCGAGGAAGGACTCCTCCCCTGTGGCAGCCATTTTAAAAGGAAAAGGTCTGGTGTAATGTATTTAGAGACTTTTCTGTGAGGAGGTGGCTTTTGAGCTTTGATTCAGAAATGTAAATCTGTCTCTCATGGGAGAGTGTTGAAAGGGGGATTTGTTAGGGTGTCATTTGAAAGCTCGGAGGAACAGGCTTTTTCCAGCGCCTCATAAAAACGAAAGTATACTATGAGAGAGAGCCCTGCATGGCTTTTTGATAATCAAAGACATCACATTTGTTGATGGGGAAAAAGATCAGATACTGCAGCCGTGTGACAAAAATGAAAGCGCAATAATGAAGAGTGCAGGCGACAAGAAACATTCAGCAAAAGCTAAGTTAGTCATAAAAGAGCTAAGAAAACTGTATATTTATATTCACAGAAGAAGGTGACAGTAGTTTTTTTTTTTTTCCATTTTCATAATTAAACAGTTATTAATGTGACATACATCCATTTAGTATACACAACCATAAATATCTGCTCGATGAAAATACAGGAAATCATGCAAATATAACACTTTATTTCATTTGTCATAAGGGACATTTTTTTTCCACCTCTATACTCTGGTTTCTCTTAATAATTACAAGTAGCCATTGCACAGTCCCCGACCGTTTACAGAAAAATCTCAGTCCCACCCTCCACATATAGAGCAACGTCCCTCTCTTCCCACCCCCCACCCCC
>OMNN01003609.1:17402-37145 GCA_900302755.1 Chromis chromis
CCTCACCATCAAAGAAACATATAGAGATAACAGGCTCAGTAGAAAAACAGTCATTTGTTCCTACAGTTTGTACAAAATTCACAGATTTATCTTGTTTGTTTGCCTTCTTCATTTAGTTTACACACCGCCTCTCGCGCAGGCAACCAAACTGCTGTAAAAATCACACCAGAAATAGATCAAAGTACACAAAATGAAGCAAACGAAGCAAACGAGAACAAAAAATGAACATAGGCGGGCTATAAATAGCTGCCGCTGTTGATATGGGTCTGTGAATTATAATACAGCAGTCTGTTAGCGGGTGTGGTACAGTGCAGATAGATGATATTCACATTTCAGCTTGTTGTCTGAATTTCATCCTACTCCATGCATGTCACACCACAGTGTCATGGTTCCCCTCTGATCTGTCGCTTCGCATATCGAGCTAAGCCAATAACAGCTGACACCCTAATAAAATCCTTTATTAGTGACGACTGTGACTTTGTTGTTTTGCAGATGCATCAGTGATAATGACTTGTATTTTGCTCCCTGGGAATTTGGGGTTTATGAAAAAAAAAAAAGCCTGAAAGCGAAGAGCAAGAAGGGAAAAGCAATAAGATGATCAGTAGAGCATCATTTCCATCCTCTTTATCCACAGGATCCAGACACAAAAGACAGCAAAATATAAGTTTACTTGATACGGAAGTAGATATAAATAGGATATAACAAACATTTAGTTTCAGGCCTTGGGTCTCCAGGACTACAACAAACTTTTGCTTGAAAATGGGTTTTGCAATGTTTAGAAAGCTGCTATGTTTGCAGTCTCAGTGATCAGAGACCAATACAGAAAGAAAGTTAGATAAAGTTAAGTGCACATCACACAAGACCTGTTCAAACTTAGCCTCATGACAGCTCATCAGACTGAGAGCCACAGCAAATGTTAGGGGAAGGAACTGATGGAGCAGGACAAACACTAAAATGCCTGTCTGAGAGTGAGGAGTTGGACACTAACTTTTAAAAATACTTCCAGAAGATATGAACTACAGAATAATCTACCATGAACTGATCAGACGTGAGTTTAGAATATGGCCTAAAGTGTGTAATTGAAAGAAAGGTGAGCAGAGGGGAGGAAAAATATAAATTATTTAGTTATTACATTGGGAATTGCTCTTCTTTGTGTAAACTGTGTGTAAAAGGTGATCCAATATTTGAAATATTCTGTTGTGATTTGACCTTATCTTTAAATAAAATCTGTATATTTAAACAAACAAACAAAAAAAGTCCTCAAATCCACTGACAGTGCATATCCATTGTAGGAAGGTGTCGTAAAATAATGTTGGTACACAAAAAAAGTTCCATATCCAAATGAGATATCGGTACTTTGAAAACAAGACGATTGAATTATTCAATAATTTACATCTGCTGGCAAAACAATTGTGTTTCAGAATTGAATCATCTGTGTTTATGAAGTGTATTAAAATATGAATCACAGACAGCAACACTGACAAAGAAGCTTCACAACATTTTGATATGAACCTCCTCGTGCAGGCAGCACCTCATTGTCATTCCTGCTGTTTTGTCAAAGCCACTGGCGTCGGAAAGACATGCAGAAAGTGTCCCATAATACTCCCCACATCACTATTTAACAGGATAGATGTACATTTATAGGAGTTTTTAGCTTAAAAGAACAACATAAAGAGGTTGGATAATTAGTTTTTAACTTAACCTTTTTTTGCTGACTTAAGTCTGGTTGTCACTTGTTGTTTGGTTAAGTTTAGGAAAAGATCATGGTTAAAGTTAGGGTTTTAGGCTAGCTTCTCACTACCTAAAAAGGAGCGACATTGACAGCTTAGCTTAAAACATTTGGCTACCTTTTCCTGGCATCTTTTTCAGACATTCAGTAAATTTCATAGGTCTGTTGGACTACACTGTGCGTTGACAAATGATACTAAAGGGTAACTGGTAACTTCAAATGTGATCCTGACAAAGCAGCAGTATGTGATGAGTTGGGAGTGAGAGCAGACAGCAGGCAGTTATCGTGGGTGTAAATAATATCAACAAGACTTTACATCCCACTAATGGTCCCTTGCAGGTCTAACGTTCATCACACTAAGTAGGTAATTGTCGGAAATAATGAACAACATACTGAGGGGCTCACCATTACTTGTAATAAAAAGCAGGGGTTTGTCGAAAAGGCCAAGCAGTCACACAAGTCATTAAGGTTTATGCCCCTGAGAGAATGACTGTAATTTTTCAGCTAATTTTATGGCAATTAGTCACATTATGATGTATCTCATGGACAAAGTTAGAATTTCGGCCTGAAGGTGGTGCTAAAAGGAAAAGTCATGGGTTGGTCAATTTCTTGAGGGTTCATCCTCTGGGGACTGTGGGTGTGCTCAAGAAATTTAAAGGCAATCTGCCTGTCCAACTGTGCTTATGACACTTTGATAATTATTATTTACAGTAGAGAGTTTGTGATTATAGTAGCACAAGATGAATGGTTTACACAGCATCCAAAAACAAAAGGACTCATCTTCTGGGCATCATTAAAATGCACATTGAATTTAACAGAATAGTTCTCGGGAAAAAATCTAAAGTGTTAGTCAAAATGATGACATCACAAACTTCATCATATGTATACTGGTACTCTACTTATAAAATTACATTATTAAATAAAAGCTATGATTAGTGTAATATGATTACATGTTACTTGCTTCTGTTCTCCTTTTTGTGTTACATTCCAGAGATAAACTGTCTGAACACTACTCACTGGTAAAACTGGTAGTTCTGTCCATCGCATTACATATGTTAAAACTCTCACAGCTGTAACACATGTATTGGATGAACAAACAGCTACAACATTTGGCTGTGTGTTGGATAAATCTATCCATGGGGACTCTGATGGTAATGACAGCAGACAAACATCCAGCAAGGCATTGTGTAGAGCGCCTGCAGAATGTGTGTACAGTCTCCTACTGCATGACAACAATGAGCAATTAGCTGATCGGTCTCCCATTGCATGGCCTGTGTGTCTGGCATGCATTCGTGCACATGTATGTGTGTAAGTTATTCCTCAGTGGAAAAGTCTCATACTAATGTCACTGATATGAGGTCACAACAAAGTCACAGCAATGCGTGTGAAAGGCTGCAGGCATGGACACACACACAAAATGGCTCGCACAAGAAGTTACATACAGGTATTATGATTAGCGCAATTAAACCAAACACATATGCATTACACCATTAATATAATGCCTGTGATAACCCTCCATCATCCATATATTCAGCCACATTACAGTCACCATTCAGGTGATTCAAAATGTCCTCCTTTCTCCTGTTCTCTCTGTGCTGTGTCGACAATCTCTCTTCCCTCGAGCAGGGCAAATCACTTGAGGTGATGTTTCTTTTTGCCTGTGGTTTCTTCCACCCGCAGTGCCTTTTATTAACACATATTGCAAGAGGATGAAGTGAAATGAGGAAATAAAATATAAGCATTTAGAATAAAGTCACGCTCCCGCTGTGTGTGTTGTAATCTGAGCTTTTTTTGTTCAACGTTTTGCAAGCCAGTCTGGCCATGAATGCATGTTAGTGCATGTGAGTCCCTCAAGTTGAAACTGCTGGCCCTTCCCTCATTTATAAACAGACCCAGAATGACCTCCCAAAAATGCAAAAGGGCAGATTACAGTTCAGAAAGTGCCCCCCAAAAGTTTAAAATCAAGGTATTTATTTACATTATTTATTCAATTACTTATTCAATGTGCATGTGTTTCATCTTAACTCGGGGCGAGAGTCTCTAGTGCTGTTTTGAGAATCCCCTTCTCCTCTCATCACTGCTCCATTCTTTGTGTGTCTGTTTCCACACACAGATAATAACGAGTGGATTGTGCCCATTCAGAGTCTGCTCTCTGGTCTGTGGAAACAGGCACAAACAGGGTGGAACTGACACAGCAAGGTGAAGAAGAGACAGCTAAAGTGAAGATAATATAAAATAATTGACACCAACTCATGATAGCCATTCTTTGTATTTTACAATGCTAGTGAAGTAATTAACTAATAATTGTGGCTTCCTGGTTGTAAATCTAAGTGATAATAATAATCTAACCTTTATTGATCCCCTTGGGGAAATTCCTTCTCTGCATTTGACCCATCCTATTCAAAGTTAACCTTAACTATACATACTAGGAGCAGTGGGCTGCCGCGGTGCAGCGCCTGGGGAGCAGTCAGGCTGTCAACTGTGGAGAAAAATTTACAATATTTACCTCTGAAATGCAGTGGAAGTATAATGTTGAATCGATTTGAAGTAAAATTGCATTTAAGTACAGTACTTAAGTAAATGCGCTTAGTTAATTTGCACCACTGACGGTGTTTAGAAAAAGTGATGACCAATGCTGTGGTTTTAGTCTTAGTTTAATTCTAACATTAGCTGATTTCTGCATTGACAAATATTTTTTTAATGTTTTTTTTTTTTTTTACTTTACTCATCCCTTTTGAATAAAGATGCCATTCAGTTAAAATTGCTAAAGAAATGCTTTAATTCCTTTCATAATTTCTTTGCAGTTTCTCTTCCAGTTTTCTTGGTTCTTTACTTTACCCGTTGACAGATATCTAAGAAAGACTGAAACAGTGCAAAATTGTTTTGAAATGCTTTTATTCACTTTAAAAATTCACCACCTCTTTAACTTCTTGTCGTCCATAAAAAGCATCAGAGCTCTATGTGCAATATCACTGCAGTGATTATGTTTATCAAAGAACATTAAAAATTTCATGTAAACAATAAATGAAAAACAAAACTAGCCAAAAGATAAAGTGTGTACACTGACATTAATGAATGTCATATCTTACATAACAAAGAAGATCATTTATTTTAATGTGTTAATCATATTTCTGATCCAAAGTGCTGCGAGGTCCAGCCAATAAATAGAACTAACGTGAATCACACTACTTTTCAACAGGCACAGGGAGTAACAAAATCCATCCAGTTCCAGGTTCAACGTCATATCCGACACCACAGTCTGACAAAAAAATAATACTTGCAAAATTAGTCATATGAAATCATTAAAAGCATGTACAAAAGCGTGGGCTATTCTTCTTCTAAGCGTTCAACTGGTGAGAAATTTTCATTCTATTGAATGAAAGCATTAACTTTCCACAATGACGAACCAAAAAACACATATCAAAGAGGATCCGCTTCACATTTAACAGCTGATTATCAGAGTATTGCCTGGTAGTGTGTCAGTCTGTGTTTCAGCAGGTAGTAAAGTAAAGATCCAGCCTGCTGGACCCGAACTGTTCTCAGTCTCTACTTTGTCCTTCAGTGAAGAGAAGTGCTTTTATTCATGTTAACAGTCACCATCTCTGGGTCTACGTTGGGTCCCATGCAGCTTCACTCTGTGCACTTCTCCATCCTCAGTTTATTTGGGTTCAGTAGCAGCCATCTTTCCAGCTGCCGTCCCTCAGGGCGCTCAGAGCAGCCAGGCTCTTTGGAGGAGTCAGCAAACTGCAGAAAGAGAGAAACGGTAAGCATCTAAATCCATAAAATACAAGAAGAAAATGTATCAGCCCTTCAAACATTAAGAACTAACTGATTTAGCTTGGTTTCAGAGTTTGACTATAGCACCTCTTTCAGGTCAAACTGTGTAAATGTTTAAACATCTGCACCATGTCCCAATTTCATACTGCATACTTATCCAGTAGAGGGCTGCAACTAATTCATTTTTCATTATCAAACAATCTGTGAATAATTTGGTGGATGAAACATGACAACAGCTCAAAACTTATTACAAACAAACAAAATATTACAAAAAATATTCAGTTTACTGCAATGTAAAACCAAAAAAGCAGTGTAATCTCACATTTAAGAGAAAATTAATAATCAAAGGTTTTGCTTTTTTAGTTTTTTTTTAACAAATGACTTGCCTAATCAATGATCATATTAACTGATTAATTTTTATTCGGTTGAGTAATTGACTAATAATGCCGGTATTACGCTCTATGAACGTACTATACATTCACCTTTACAATAAGTAAACAAATGATCATGTTTAATCCTGATACATTAAGTAATGTTGTACATCACTTCATTAGAGTTAATTATTTTATTAATGTGTGCTCAAAGATGGGACTTTTCATGACAGCTTCAATTTTTTTTTAACTCACCCATAGTCAGAGATTACTTGATTTTAGTTGTCCAATATTGCAGATTCAGAATCGATGACATAATGAGAAATAACACTCCAGGCTGTTATTTCTAAAAGTTCTTGAAATATTGTCACATCTCTGAATCTAGTTTCAAAACATATCATTATCTTTGAGCCACTAAAGGCTTCTATCGGTGCGTCTGCTCTTACCTGCGAGTGGGCTGGGTGATTTTACTTGCACGTGGAACTCCACTTGTTCCTACAAAGGAGGCTGGTCGAGGGAGGGAACTGCGGGCGACGGCCGGCTGGTTGGTGTTGGCTTTTAGGGCCTGTGGTAGCAAACTGCTGCTGGGTTTGAGGGGCTGAGGCAGAGCAGCACTGCTGGGGATGGAGTTCAGACTAATGGAGGTGGACAGAGGGGTAGAGGTGGGACCCTGCTGCACTGTGGGGCTCACGTAAGCTGTGGCTTTAAGAGGGTGTCGTTGAGTCGTAGGAAAGTTACCGACACTCTGGACTCTCTGACTGAGCTGGCCCGGGGAAGGAACTGGAACACAGCAGATTTCAAATTTAATATTGCAATGCCTTCAGAAAACAGAGCGGCACATTCACTCATTATTAAAAACGAGCTTTGCACAGTTGATTTATTCATAAACACAAGTGTCTTACTGGAGGACTGGAGTCGTGCGAGTCCACTGGACGAGTCAAAGCTCTGGCTGCTCCGGAGGGATGGCATCGGTGGCAGGGAGGAGGGGCCGTGGGAGGGTGGGTTGACAGGGGAGGCCAGGCATGGAATACTGGGAACACTGGGCATGCTGGGAGCTCTGATCAGGTTGGGCATGCTTCTCCGAAGCTTGTCTATGCAACAATATCAACAAACCCAGTCACGTCTTGTAGGAAGTCAAGCCCAATTGGAGCTTTGGAAGTTTTCCAGTTACACAACATTAAAGGAATAATTTGACATTTTGGGAATAAATGTTGACATAACCACATCGATGTCACACTTACAATTAGGTTATTCCATCTCAAATTATCAGGGGCCTTCTGCTCGACTATCTGACTTGCTTGAAACTTTTTTATTATTCTAAACTATGTATTTAAAATGGTAAATGTGAAATTTTAGATTGATTTGTCAAGTACTTTCTGTTGACCCACTTTCACCACGTTTTTTTCTCACATTGAAATTTGAAGTTTTGTTTGAATCACATTAAAGATAAGAGCCTGGGGCCGCCATATAGCTCACTGAGTTAAGGCGTTTTCATGTGGGCGCAGGCCGCCCTATTTCCAGTCTTGATGCTAAGCTAAGCTAACTAGCTAGATGTTCTCATTTAACTCTTAGCAAGAAAGCAATTAGAGTTATTTCCCAGAATGTTGTATTATTCCTTCAAGAATGCAAACTTAGTTATTCTTAAAATACATAATATGTAAACTTCCTAATAAAGTAAAACATCAGATCTGCTCCTCATGATGACAGTAAAATCTACAACACCAGTCAGGTATGCAACTGGCAGAGAAGCAATTCTGCTTTCAGAAATTCGTCCATTTCACTGAAAAAATTCTGAGCCCTTGAGCTCACATAAGTTATTTTATTTGAAAGGTTATTTAGTGATCTTACTGCTGCAAGAGGACAAGGAGTCAAAGCTCTGGCTTTGACTCCTTGTTCATCAACACTCACCTGTGCTATTCCTGTATGCTGAGTGTGTTTCTGTGATCAGGCTGGGGGGTCCAGAGTACTGGGAGAGTCCACTGAGTGAAAACTGAGGAGTGGCCGAGCTGCGTCTGCAGTCTCTGATACTGGAGAAGGTGTGGGAGTGGGGCAGGCTGCCCCGCTGCATAGACCCTGTGCGGAAAAGCCGAGGCTGTGGAGGAGGGAGCTGGTCGTAGCCCTCGTCCTCCTCATCCTCCTCCTCCAGATCCATCTCGCTGCGCCTGAGGGAGTGCAGGGAGAAGCTGGAGCTGCGACGGCTGGCGGTGGCTGAGGTAGAGGCGTAGTCCTGTCGGAGACCTGCAGGGCGACAGATCAATGCTTCCATCAGTTGAAAAACATGAACCCGAACCTCCTGTAGTATTTGATCCATTTCCTTCTGGAGGTGCCTCTCATCCATTATTCAGCTGCTGAATCGTTAAACCGGCCTGATACGGGGAAGTTTTTCTGAAATGTTCTGCATAATTTAACAAGATATCAAGATATTGCTGCCTGCTCAAGTTCAAATGCTGAAAGGTCAAACCATTTATCTTAGTTTTTATCCAGTCATCAGCTATGCAGCAGAGTAATTCATTTCAGTCTCTGCAGAAGACTGAGGTGAAGATGTCAAACATAAAAGCAAAGGACAAGTATAAATACACTCTGAATATTATGAAAAAAGTATAAAAGAATAGAGTTTATTAAGAGGCAACTGTGAATTTAATCAGCACAGTGTGTAGACAATGTTATGTTACCGTCTCTCGGAAAAAGACTGAAAGACTGAAGGACTAAATCACAGTTGTAATTACTGTATAAATAATAATATTAACATACAACATTTAAGGGAGCTTCACAGAGTGTACGTCTGAGTGAATTAGTTAAAAAAAAAAAACAGGAAAAATATTTAAAGATAGAAGATTTAACACCACAAAGGACTGAAATCTTCTGAGTTGTTATAGCCAGCAGATCATTATCACATCACTGAATGCCACATGGCAAAAACTTTGGTTATGTTTCCATAGAGGCACAGTTGGGGTGTGATTTGTTCTTTTCTCCTTCATCATCTACCACCTGATCTAATAATGTGGGTAAAGGAGGCGTGGGAAGGCTCCACTTCAATCCAATCATGCATGAAAGATCTGATTTAAATCCCTCTTGTAACTTCACTGCACTTGCATTTTTCATTTTGCGCATAAATATGTTACATTACAGAAGATAAAAACACCTTGTCACTCTGATTAACGGACGACATTTACACAATGTCTTAATCTTCAAGGCGGCGCATCAATGAGTAATTTAATCAATTAGTCAATCAATAGTTAGAAATTATTTCATGCCATATTTTTTCTATACTTTTCTATACTCTTCTATGACAATGAATTGCTTATCTTTGGATTTTAGACTGTTGCTCAAACAAAATCAGGCATTTTAGGTCCCTTTCAGACCTGCACTTCCTTCTGTTCTCCTTTCCGTGTCAGCTTCCTGTCTGAATGAGCACACCTGTCACTTTTCTGTAAAAGTTAACTGTGTGGAATTGGTTATGGTAGCCATATAATGATGGAGAAAAAGACACAGTTTGTGTGTTTGTTGGAAAACCTTGGATTTTTGGCATCTGTGTTGATGAGACTTAGACACCCACATAAACATTGTCCCAGAACAAGCACACTCCCTCATGCAAATGGCAATCCCAAATGTCACTGGCCTACCCCTGCAGGAAAATGCACCCCACCACATGGTAAAAACATCAAACAATCAGGAACATCTTGAGGAACATGACAATGGCCCAAGATGTTGATTTGACCTCCAAACTTCCGAGACCCCATTCTGATCAAACATCAACTGGATGTAGTGGAACAAGTTTGATTGACAGAGGCCCCACTGCACAAGCCAGAGTACCCAAAGGATCCACTGCTAACGTCCTGGTGCCAGACCCCATAGGACACCCTGAGAGGCCCTCTTGTCCATGCCCAATGGTTCAGAGCATTTTTGACCACATAAGGGGGACCAACACAATATTAGGCAGGTGGTCATAATGTTATGCCTGATCGGTGTATATCCCTTATAATTATAAAAATGTCCTCTACACAGAGACAGAATCGGTCAGGATCTTAAGTCACCGTTTTTCTTCACATTAGACAGGTGAGCTGTCATACAGAGTCAGCAGTCTCATAACTTGCTACATAGCAGTTTTAGATGTAGTCCTTTGTATATTATTGTATTATTTTGATTTATACATCCATAATGTACCGTCCAATCTTATATGAATGAGAAATACTGCATCACTTTTGTGGGTGTGCTTGAATGAATCTGCTGGGAACCTTTATGTAAAAGTGACCCATGTTTGAATGAAAGAATACTGGTACTTTAACAAACTAATGAAGCAGTGATGTTACATATCCCATGTCTGACTTTAAAGTCCCTGGGGGTTTTGGGAAATATTTGTCATAGACATTTTTCACAATTTGCTAACATTTTACAAATCAAACAACTGATCGAGAACATAATCAGCAGATTAATCGACATCGAAGCTAATCATTAGTTGCAATCCTACTACAAGGCCCTACAAAAATGCCTCAAATTCTCCCACATGGCATCAGTGCAGTATAGGATCTATTGTGTTGGAAAGGAACACTTTGATATGCTATTAGTGGGAGCCAGGAATCAAACCACCCACTGATATCCTCAGTGTGATATCTATTATGACGCATAGTTGTAGCAGTGTTTGCAGTGCTGATTTAGTTACCTCAAAATGTAAGTACTTTTCCATATATTTTGCATTAAAAAAATTTAAACAGTCGACTCACTCTCCTCCTGAAGTCGTGCCATGACCTCCACGTCTGTCATGTCCTGCAGTTTGTAGCTCATTGAGATGGAGTCGTCCTCCAGCTCTGACACACCCACCTCGCTGTCCACGGAAGACTGGGGGGAGATCGCTGCATGTCTGCGGCCCACGTCTAAAACCACACAGGAAAAACACTTTTATCTCAACTTTCTAGAGCCAAGAAAAAGCAGAAGACACTTTCCTAAGTGTGTATAATCATCGCAGATGGACGGTGACTCACTCCACAGTAGAAATGAGTGACAGAGCAGAGGAGACATGTGAGATCTTACTGTGGAGAGTTGAGTTTGATAGGAAGGTGGGCGCTCGGTCGCTGAGGCTGCAGCTGGCCCTGAGAGGGAGAGTGGGCTGCAGGAATGACTGGCTAGAGGACGGCAACGGGGCTTCAAAGGAGAAAAACACAGCAAAAGAGAAAGAAGATTCAATCACTGATGACCAACTTGACATGCAAATCAAACCTGCACTCACTGGTATCCGTGTCAATATTAAATATGGATGACCAGGCAGAAGGAGCTTTCCTCTGGTAAAGTTTGCTCTTCTCCATCTGTTGGAGGTTACGACCTTATAATCTCGTCCCTGCAATTTGCTGTAATCTGGTTGTAAACTTGCAAGCAGGTTGTTTAAGAATCTGGGTTATGTTTATACAGTGAGCTCCAAAAGTAGTCTGGAAGCAACAGTTGCTTTTGGCTCGATGTTCTTATTAAGGCGGATGTAAAATGGAACGACAACTATCAAGTTAAAGGAAAGAGTTTAAATTTGAGCAGTGAAGATTATTGTGCCCTAAATTCAAGAGATTTAAATGTAAGATAATTAGCTTTCATTTGCACCATTTTTGTTACTTGCTATGCTGTTATGTTGTTAGATTTTGGAATTAGGGCAGCAGTGTCCTGAAGGTTAGAAAAGCAGGGTCGAGTCCTCACACTGGCAGGATGAAACTGAGTTGGGAGAAAACAAAAGCAGGCCTGTTCACAGACCAACGGATCACATTGTGGTACTGGAAAATTTGTTAAAAAAAGGTGTGACTCTGGGAACGTGGAGAAATGCGCTCCTGAAATAAGACTGAGACTCCCATTGTTAAACAAAGGTCCAATATTTGTAGCCAAAAAAGACCCAAACTGCTGATTAGGTCTAAACACAAACACAGTTTTGGTCTAAAAATGTGGCAAACTAAAATGTCTACATAAGGATGGCTATAGTATGATACAATGATACAATTATTTCCATGGAGGACATAAAACCAAGTTACAAGGCAGTCTTTCAAATAGTTATCAAGACATCCAATACCAATTGGGGCCATGCATCTCTGTAAAAAAATTCAGTAACAAAAATAAAATAGAATACAATAGAAAAAAAATAAAAATGTTTTAGATATTTCAGTCTGGACTAATGTGGTAAACCAACCATTAGACTGACATCGCCATCCACATAGCTACACGACTTGCATGGCTACAAAACATGAGAAATGCTTTAATACTACCAATAACAACCAACAATTACTAAGAAGTTATTTTCCACTGCAGGAATTTGTGGAGTGCTTTAGGACGGCTGTCCCTTTGCATGCATTCCACCTACAAGAATCTCTTTCAGGCACGTTGCCATGGGAGAAATAAGTACCTATGATAGGATAGGTATTTCTGCTGTGCAGGACTTGATGCCGATTGGTTAAATTTGGAAAGGACTCTTTGACGAGTCTTCACCTTTCCAACATCACTATCAACAATGGAAGACACGCCATATAGGCTAACATAAGAAACCCTCCATCGTTCTATTTCCTCCATGTTTATAGAATTGGAGTTACATCCAGTAACTGCTGTTTGTCAGTGTTTTGGTGCACTTGGAGTTAATCTTGCAGTTAAAACTGTTGGATCCTACACCACAATGGAAACAGAAAGGCTGAAAGGGCCATTCCTGTAAACTAGTTCTAAAAAGTTCCTGCAGTGGAAATCTGCCTTGTGTTTGCCATTTTAGCTCAAAATGGATAAAATGCTCAAGTTGCTATACCGAAATAATCATGAACTACTTTTCTGGTAATCAAGTGTAGATATCACCTCAATAAAACACTGTTCTTGTTTCACTTGGCCTCCAAAATAAACCCCTGAAGACATGCGATCTAGAGACCAAAGTGAACTTTGACACCTACAAATGAACCCCAAAAGCTCATCAGAAGTTATACTGACTCTTTGATGGTTAGCAGGAGTTACATGCATGTATTCGTGTTACCTGGGGGCTCGGTTAGTGCAGCAGATTTAGTGTAAGGCAGGACGGGGCAGCTGAGGGTGGAGAGCCCCTCTATGCAGCTGTATGGACGGACGGAGGAGACGCCTCGCCACCGCTTAGCTGGAGACAAGATTGCAGCGAAGGACATGTTAGTCTGATTGCTTTAGCATGTAACACACAAACACACATTCAGTACATCGATTCATATGGTTCAACACACTCTGGCCAAATGTTAATCTGCCTCTACAGATCAGTATTGATGTTGGGTCACGGCTTCGGCAGAGGAGGCTGATACAGTAAGACGAGGTTTAGCTCACTACTGCGGCTCATTGGGCTAAACCACCGATTTTTTGTGTTTTTTTGAGGGATTCTTAGGATAAGCAGGGATTTTGCATGTAGGCTACATCCCATTCCCAAAATCAGAATTAGATCTACTACAGACTACTTTGGAGTACGACGGTTACATACTGTACTAATTTCACAATTCACTCTCACAACCTACATTATCACAGGTTTAAAAGCACAATTATTTTCTTTGATAATGGTTAAATTTGTACAGCAGCAGTAAATCAATGATATGGAAAGCTTCACAAACCACTGATTTGTTGCCAGGCCTTTTGCTGTCAACTCAAATACACCTTACAACTGCTCATTTAAAATCTGTAAAGCCTAATCAGCCACAAATTACAAACTCTTAATGAATTCTGCCAAATTAGAGGATGACAATATTATTTTTCACAATTTAATGCTAACTAGGAGAGACTAAATTTGGCTCAGCTGCACAGAGTGTGTCCAACGTGTAAACACTGAGTCTGATTGGTAGTCAGAGGGGCGCACACCTGACAAAGTGGAGCATTTGGCATTCCTGACACAATTAGGCTCAACCACTACTGGATAAAACTAGCATTCACGGCAAGTTACACAAACAACGGCTGCTGGATCTCAGACACAAGGATGTATTCACGACCCAGAGGAGGAGAGCCAGGCTTCACTGAATACAGCTTTAGAGAGGGGAAGAGGACCTTGAACCGCGCACACCAAATGAACATCAAAATAAACACTAACAAATGTGCATTACTGAGTCACAATGTGGATACCACACGGCCTCAAGATGAAAATATTTGATCTCAGGAAATTACACATGCATAGCATATCCACATGCACTTAGAAGTAGTATGTGCTTCTCCAGCACAAGACTCTCTTGCACAGGCTGTTGGTGCAGCGAGTGCTGAGCAAATCTGCCTCAAAAACCCAGTTAATGTAAGCATGGTTTCTATGGCAACCATATCCCCGTGCATGCATGAGAGCGGAAAGTCTAAAAGCACCACATCTAAAACTGGGTCCAGCAGCAAATGTCATTTATTAGCACATAAGTATGCCAGTTATGATGATTGGGGATTTTTCTTAGTATCATGTTTATGTTAATGCATATAAGCATCATATTAGCATTTCTGAAAGCTCAATAAACCTTTATCCCTGTTAATGCATAGATTTGCATAGAAAGATTGACACTGTGGCACACGCGCAGCAGTGATGCACTGGATAAAGTGTATTCTTACTCTCATCTGGGACATTATTATCATTAGAAGCTAAATCCAACAGATTGGTAATATTGCAGCATTATTAATACGTCCAGACAGACAGACACCACATTTTGGTTAATTCTCTGTTGGGGTGACTCAGTCAGATTTGTTGCCGTGTATGAGTCAAACAGTGATGCCATGGACAGTCAGGCACCTGGATGATATTAATTTTATATATACAGGCAGGTAAATAATCAGGCTTTACTATGATCAATGTAAAAGCTACAGTATTTACCAAATATGATCCAAACTAGTGTAGTATAAAAATATATTGAGACATATTTGCATTCAAGCAAATGGGAAAATAGTTTTTCGCTCTCTTACAGAAAGCTAGATGAGAAGATAGATATGTGTCCATTCAATATAAAGCTACAGCCATTAAATTCTTAGCTTACCATAAAGGCTGAAAATAGGATCCAGGAAAGGTCTGACATAAATCAAAAACCCCATACTATCATTTTTGATTTTGGTTTTCCCTCTCAAACCATCAGTGACCACCTGAACTCTGTTCTACTTGGATGTGGACATCCAGCAGCATATTTTGTTTTCTTGTTGCAGCCTGTCATACCTGATCAATCAGTGATGAAAGTTCAACCAAACTAACTTTTTTTTTGCATTTTTGTGACCAAGTATTTTTTATATATAAAATGTATTCTATATGCTTTGTATTTCTCTTTGCTTTTTTTTCTATTTTGCTTTTCTATTATTGTGGCATGCAACTAAATATGGTCAGAAAATGTCACAAATTAACTTCTGCATTATCAGTTTAGTTATCAGTTAACGTGTGCTCAAAGATGGGACTTTTTGTGAACAGCTACCTTTTTTCATATTTCAACTCACTCATAAACAGAGATTATTTAACCTACTTGTCCAGTCTTGCAGATTCTGAAACAATGACATTAAGAAAAATAACAGTGAAATTTTCAGGCTTTTATCTTTAATAGTTCCTGAGATATTGTCGTTCAAACATAGCTTCAAAATTCTGTGTGCCAAAAAAACATGCTGCAAGTGGTTTGAAAGGAAATGAAGTATTGTATGAGTACAAGTATCTTGGAAAGTACTTGATATATCAAGCTAAAGTTTCACAGATACTATTTTAAATATCCATAGTGTATGCTAAAAAAAAAAAAAGCTTTAAGCAAATCAGAGATGGTCGAGCAGAAATTGTTCTAAAATTTTTCCTAGACAGAGTCACGCAAGCTTGTTTTCAGTCTTTATACTGAGAGTATCAATCTACTCGCGTCACACTCTACAAGAAAGCAAGTAAGTGCATCTCCCAAAATCTCAAACTATTCCTCCAATCTTTAAAATAATATGGATTTAAAATGTAAAATATTTTTACTTCAATTGTGCTTTTTATGCAAGTCCATGTAATGGTATACGCTTGTACGCCGATGATACAGTTCTGTGCTTCTCTAATACTGCACAGTCAGCCATTCAATCCCTGCAACAAGCTTTTGAGCAACTACAAAATGCACTTTTCCAATTAAAACTTGTCATCAACGCAAACAAGAGCAAATACATGCTCTTGGTGAATCTGTACTTATTGATCAATTTAAATCTATGATCACAGACAACACTGGTTCTGAATGTAACTGTATTTAACTGTTAGTTTATTTATTGACTCGTTGATTTTTGCCTTTTTATTCTGTTGACTCTTGATCTCAATGATTCCTGGAGATTTCAAAGGTGGAATGGATGAATAGAACCCTTAGAATATATTGCACTTAACACAATGTAAAGCCATACAGCAACACAAAATAAGCCTGTCCAAATGGATTTTTTTTCCTGCTGAGTAGCAAATCCCTTAAACTACTCTTAAACTCACTCTGGAGAAACTGACATGCCTAAGTGTGGCTCCATCCAACTCCTCTACCCCAGAAATAATCGCTCTGTGGGAAAGTTGGGTGAGGTACTTTAAAACCCAACAAATTTAAAGACAGCAAGTTAAATGGCAAAACAATTGAGCAGTGAAAAGCTCGCAGCAGCTGCAGAAATCCTGTTTGCACGTGCAGACATTTTGTGTCGCAGCTTATGATCACATGTCAGCAGCCAGAGAGACAGATGTGGCCGCAGATGAAGGATGTTAATCTGAGCAACATATACACCGTACCTTGGTCCAGTCTGTGACAGAGCGTCATCTTGGCCAGCTCCACCTCTGGCCCTGGGTGGTCCAGTACCCGCCTGCACCACTGGAGAGGACTGAGGAGGCTCTCGCCATGCAGCCTGGCTTTGGGACTCACATACAGCCTGGAACACACAACACAACGCACAGTTAGGTGCTGACACCTTTACAGCACAGCCCACGGAGAGCTGAAGTTACATAAGCCTGAGTCTGCTGTATTTATTTGCAGAACAATCACAAAGAAATAGTAGCTGCAGATCTCAAGGGGTGAGTTTTACAGCGGCAATATATTTCGGCTGAGTTACCCAGAGAAGTGAGGCCACTTTAATAAAATCCAAATGTCAATACGCCCTAAAAGTTTCCATAAATAGCGAATGCAATTTCAATGGTGACAACTTAAGCTGTGGAACCAACAGTGTAAAATAAAAAAATCACCCACTGCACTGATATATAGGATGCGACTGCAACAGAGAGACACAGGCAGGTTTGTGATATTATCTCTTCTTTCTGTGGGTGGGAGATACTCGCAACGTTGAATCGATCAGTCCTAAGCATCTATCTGGATAATCAATGAATAGTTTCAGTCATTTTTTAAGCACAAATGCTCAAATTCTCTGGTTTGAGTTTCTAAAATTAGAAGATTTGCTTCTTTTATTTGTGATATGGAACAGTAAATTACAAATCTGAGGGTATTGGACTGTTGGGTGGATAAAAAAACAACATTTAGAGAAGGAATTGATCGATTATCAGATCTGATATTCAGCAAAAAATTAACTTTGGCTCTAATGCAGCCACCTCTCTCTATCTGTAGTCACCTATCTGTGATCTTAGGCAAAGCCCCGCCAACGGCACTATGTGATCAATTACACGAGCAACAGCCGATCAATACTGAAAGATAAATGTTGAACAGTTCTTTTATTTAAACACATGTAAAACAGCAATAAACAAAGGCATTTCAAGTTTTGTGTCGCAGTTTGTGTTATTCTCAAGTTTGACACCAAGATTCAAATAATTACTGCAAAAAACACATGTGGTTCCAAATATCGGTTAAAGATCTCCATGATTACTAATAACTGGTATTGATTTCTGTTTGACAAAACCATATCAGTCAACTCCTAATTCACTGATTCCACTTTATGAAATGATAACAGGGTAATTTTTCACTATTTTCTCACATTTTATACACTAAATGATGAAAAAAGCAAGAAAATAACCAAAAAAACAACTAAAAATAATAATTTGTTACATCAAAATAAATAGAGTTCATCACCTCTGGATACTGGACTCTCATTTTACCAGCTGCCTGCTTTGAGTGAAACAACTGATCACTGTGTAAAAGACGGCAGAACAAGCAATCTGATCCTGAATGTTGGTTTAAATGACAAGATCATACAATTAATCAATACACCAAATGTGTCTGTGTGCGATTATACTACATTGTAGAGATAGATCCCTAAAAATCATAAAACTGATGTGTCACTGTGTGTCCAAGTAAAAGAAAACAGACCAGACAACTCTGACCTCTTATTCGGCAACTAGGCCACGATGTTACTCTGACTTGAGGGTTAAATTAGTCGTGTTAAATGGAGTAAGGATCCGCCGACGCAGTGAGTGAACACTGGATCCCATCAGTGCTGCTTTCAACTGTGCTACATTTTCCACATCGTCACATCTGATACATAAACCTGGAGACGCTTCAGTAGTCAGCATGTCAGTGTGTGAGCTTCCCAAGTCAGCAGCTAGTGCGCTTCAAAGTAGTTCAGCCTGGGGCTGAACGCTACACACAAAGCCGAGCTGTTTGATCACAGGCTGAAGGGGGTCATTGTTTCTAATTTCATCTCACTGCTGCCTTACTCTGAATAGCTACCTATGCTGCATGCACAGTGCATTCTGGGATGCCCAGAGCTGGTGTCAAATCTGTTTTTGTTCTTTTTCCCCACTCTGTTCCTCAGTGTCTGCAAGTCACCAGGAGCAGAGTCAATAGAGCAATCAATAGGAGGATACATGGCAGATACAGCGTCAGGACTGTGGCTGGTGTCAGTCTGTGGCCTAT
This sequence comes from Chromis chromis, assembly GCA_900302755.1. NCBI lineage: Eukaryota > Metazoa > Chordata > Actinopteri > Pomacentridae > Chromis > Chromis chromis. The sequence goes on from OMNN01003609.1 coordinate 36,014, forward strand.
CAAGCATCTATTAGGGTCAGACAAACACAAACAAGAGGGACTCTGATGTATTCATTTAAACCCATAAACACACACATGGCTGCAGCAAAGTAGGTGACAGAACCAGTTACCAGCTATCAGGCTCTCCAACCGGCAGCACGGAGCTCAGGTCCAGAATCTCAACCTCATCCAACACAGTTGTTCCTCCAGCGGCGCCGCTGTCCTCCTCCGCCGCCTCAGGAGGCGCCGAGCTCGGCTGGAAATAAGCGAACGGCTCCTCCGCCGGACCTCGAGCGGGACACGGATGCGTCTGTGTCGGACTGGAAATGTCATATTTGCTGAAGAAATTGTCGCCGGGACACGTCGTGGCTCCGCGCAGACACGACAGCGAGCTCTGGAGATGAGGGCCGATGGAGCAATTGTTTACAGCGTTCGCTCTGGTCCGCAATTGTTCGTTCTGCTTCTCCAGTTTTCGGACCAATTCCTGCAGCTTCAACACCTCCAGCTCCGCGTTGGTGATTTTATTGTTGCCATTGACGTCCGCCATCATCTGGGGGTTCAACACCTCTGCTTCCATTTGGTAAAAAGCACATTGAGAGGGGCTGGAAGCTCGGCCTGCCTGCAGAGGGTCCTATTCAATTCAGAGAGGGTGTCCAGATTCCCCCGTTTAAAGCTGCCTCACACACACACACACACATTCGCACACAAATACACACACACACACTGAGGAACACACTGATGCTGCTGCTGCTGGGATCACTGCTCAGCCTGCTTCTCATTGGTCAGCAGCTTCGAGTTGAACTCCCATCACACCACTGCTGAGGAAGTATTTATTATGGACGCCTTCAGCACACATGCAGTACATCTCTTCTACAATTACACTTGTCATGGATTTATGCATCTTCTTTTACAGTTTGAACCACAGTGGATGTAATCAGCATTTTTAAACTTAAGCCACAAAAAAATAAAAAATAAAAATAAATAATGTTTTCTTCCAAATCGAGGAGGTCTAAAATGTTTTACATACTCGGAATAAAATAAAGAAATAAAAAAATAAAAAAATCTGCATTTAAACAAATATTTTCCCCCTCTACGCCTTGGAGGAATAAATAAGACTCAAATCAAATCATTTATTCATTTTTTAAAACTTAAC
>OMNN01003609.1:47173-59053 GCA_900302755.1 Chromis chromis
GGGTTTGTGGTGTGTACTTGCTCATTTTGTAACTTCACCTGTCAGTGTCAAAGAACAAGAAGGAGAAGCATCACATATTGAAACTACAGTAGATTAACCACTAGGTGTCAGTCTAGGCTGAGATCTTTCATATATGTACAGTACATTTTCTTTCTTGAAGCTTAACCTGTCATCAGTGAACATACAAACTCTGCAGAACAAGCTTCTAAATCATCACTTTTTATCTTGAGTGTATTCATGCCATTTTGCGAATCTGTCATGTTGGGTTTGTCACTGTATGTACCACATTTCTGCTCAACCCCACTTTCAGTGGTTCAGCCCTAAACTGGTTTGTCTTGATCTGTGCCCATATGATGACACACCCACCAACACACCATAACACACCTTCTCCAAACACGCCTTTGTCAGCAAAACAGAGGAACGAACAAGTAACATGCCATTAGCCATTGATGATAAAGACTGCCCTTTCGACTACATGCATGCTCCAGCAAAAACATTTCTATAACTCAGCTACAATGTTTATCTAATTATCAGTCACACAATCTAAAGTCTGATGAAAGTTTCAGTCCACGAAGAAAGTATATAGAATAGACTTTGTATTATTCAGACAATTCTGCAGCTTAGTGCTCAGACAGATTAGAATTATAAGGTAATAAACCAAATGTAATGTCTGATAAGGTCTAAGGCAGGGTCTAAAATGAATCCTTATTCATACGTCTAATGCTTGAAATATTCTCTAATAATATCATATCTTGTAGCAGATCAGATCTGTGTTCCGATCAGTGGTTTGGCAGCCTGGAATAAAAACTCTTTCAAATGTGCCGTTTCAGCACACAGGTTATCGCCTAAAATATGTGGATCTTTATTGTCTTCTTGCACCCTACACACTCTACAGTTAATAAGAGTTAAAATAAGCACCAGTAAACTGGGACAAGAAAACCTAGAGAGTGTGTATATGTGTGCCATGTCCTTGTTTTGAGTGAATCAGTGCATCTCTAAAGCATGCATTCAGAGTGGAGTCACCAACACTGCAGTTATATTATTACATAATCCTCAGGTACAGTATGATTTAAGGATCTCACAAAACTACACATAAAATCATCTATTTTTTAAGTCTGAGCTGTCGTTACACATAATAATAATATAAACTGACTAAAGGATGCAGAAAAAGACCAGGTACGTACCTCCACAGAAGGTTCTGTGATTTGCTGTAAAAATAAGTTCTCACTGTACTTCAGATATGAACACCCGAGTCCCACACTAAACACTACACAATCACACCCTTGTCATTCCTTCTGCTTTTAACCTTAAGGGAGGGGATCCAAGGCCACCCAAGGGTGTGGCTTCACAGGACGATCAAAGAATACCTTATTCTGTCTTCCTCTGACTCTGAATGTTTCCGTCGCCGTCATCACCATTTCAGCCCCATTAATTGTTCTGCTTTCTGCTTCTAAGCTGTCAAAATGGAATTGGGTGGAGAGTTGAAGAACCTGCACTCCGTCTTGTTAGTTGAGGAAGCAGACCTTCGAAGCGGGCGTGGTGCTCGGTCTGTCTTTACCACATACTTGAACTTGATGAAATATGACTTAACAGACTATTAAACATTAACTTCTCATAAGCTTAGTGTTTTCACTGAGATATAATGCAAACAGAGCTACATACAGTAATATTTGGTTCAGATATATTGTCAGACTGACTCGCCACCAAAGGATCACCATACAACATGACAATGAATCACTATCTCCTTCTCTTTTAAACACAATGTGGACTTTACACTTTACACATGAATGCTAATAAAAGTACTGGAAGGTAGGCTTGTTTCAACTTTATTTCTCCGGTTATAGCTTTAATCGTCTCCCTGAGCTTCAATAAATTCCATAATATCCAAGACAATTACTTAAAACTACAGTGCCTAAAGAAAGTATTCTCTCTCTTGGAAGTGTTCCCCTTTGATTACTTTTCAACATTGAATCATGGTCTGTTTAATTTTGCTTTTTGACAAGAATTTACCAAAAAAAAAAAAAGATTCCCCAGCTCGCTGTAACATTGGCTAATGTTGCCTACAGGTTTGAATAATGATTTAAAGTTTTAATCTAATGTTCAAAGAAGGTTTTAAGGATATTTATCTGTTCAAATAATGTTCCTACCAGGTTAAAAGTTTACTAAGATGCATTGTTTTAGCTGCAACATTCAGAGGATGTTTGGAGGATGTTATCAGTCAAAGAGTCAAAGATTCTGTTACATGATAACGAGGAAAAAATGCTTTCAAACCAACTTTTAAAAAATGTCTTCAAGATATTGAGCTCTTAGATGATTTTATGATAAAGTGTTCCTCTATAATGATATATTAACAAAGTTGGAATATTATGTCTGCAAGGTTTTGAGGATGTTTTGAGGATGTTGTTGAGGTAACACAATACAGAACGTTCGTCTAGGAAACATTCCCGCAATGTTTTACTGTGTTACATGACAACAAACAAATTATTTAAAATTTTCAATTTGATTGACGTCTGAGCTCTGACTCGGCCACTTAAGAACATTCACCTGGTTTTCTTTAAACCATTTCTGAGTCGCTTTACCTGTAGTTTTAGGTCACTTTTTGCTGGAAAACAAATCTTCCAAGTCGCAGTTCTCTTGCAGACTACATGAGGTTGTCCTCCAGGATTTCACTATACTTTGCTGCACCTCTACCTTTACAAGCCTTCCAGGGCCTGCTGCTGAGAAGCATCCCCACATCATGATGCTGCCATGCTTCACGGTGGAGATGGTGTGTTTGATGATGTGCAGTGTTTGGTAAAGGACAGGCCACGGTTAAAACGTCTTCAGAGGAATCATAGGTGTCTTCGTCTCTTTCTGGCTCAGTAATTCAGTTTTTGAGGATGGCCTGCTCTAGGTAAATTTACACATGTGCCATATTCCTTCCATTTCTTAATGATGGATTTAACTGTACTCCAATGGATATTCAGTGACTGAATTCTAAGACTTATCTCATGACTTATGCTGTTCAAAAACCTTTTTACAGAGTTGTTTGGAATGTTCTTTTGTCTTCACGGTGTAATTATAGCCAGGAGTACTGATTCACCAGTGACTGGACCTTCCAGATACAGTTTTGTTGATACTACAATCACTGAGTGAATACTTTTTATTGGCACTGTATACCGTCTGTCAACAAAGAAACTTAGATATGTGAGCAGACTTCACTGCAGACCTAAACACTGACACTTTGAATGAAACTTCTGCTAAACGGCTCTTAATATCATATATACCGATTATACCATCTGTAAAATCAGCCAAACAGACATGCTTGGCTTGTTTAATGACAGTTATAGGAAGTATGAGGTTAAGTGATATGTACAAGGTTAAATCATCAGGATCATTCCTAAAACGTAAGTGACAGTCTATAAATGTCAGGCTGTCTGTGACTGTGAGCCTTATCGTTGGGAGTGCCGTGTTCTGGTTGATCACAGGTATGAAAGGTGCATGGCATGCTAGGGCGTGACAGCATGATACTGACAAGTGAACCCCTCCTAGTCATGATGACAGAATGAAAGGAATGCAGACTGCCCTGCAATGACCCAGAAATGAAGGTCAGCATCAATAGGCAACACCAAACCTTTAAATAAAAGGCATTATTGAATACAGAAGCATGATCACATATTACAGAATTTGCAATTAGCACACAATCACTTCTCTCTAACTAAGATACAGCAACCTGCTCACATTTTAACTTAGCATATATTGTCTTTAAAGAACAACTTGGGAGATCTCAAATTCATTTTTGCTGTGTATAATCATCTCCTGCTCTTCTTTTGAATGCTCAGATTCAAGTAGATGGCCAACACTAGGTGGTGCTAGTGCTACAATGATATAAATTGCAATACTGGTTGCACAACTCTGCTTAAACAAATAAACACAACAAGTTTACCAAGGTAATACAAGTTGTGATGATGTGTCTCTCATATAGTCACTGGAGCAAGAATAAGCATAACCTGTTCTATTACAGTGAGAGAGACAGTAGTGAGCGTTAAAGTCAATACAAAACAGACAAAGGAGCAGAGCAGTGGCAGGCAAATAGCAACCAGAGGGCCAAATCCAGGCCTCCAGCTAAAATATGTGGCCCTCTGACAAAAGCTCAAGTCATCCATTTAGATTACCCAAAGAATTTAACTTAGTTTTTCCACAGATTTCTTGCAGATAACAATAAATACATGTCTTTTGACGTTGTAACATCTAATACAGCCCCATTATGAAGAAATGAAAGCAAGTGTCTCATAACCTTATGTAATAAATTTCACATTTCAATACAATCTAGGCTTTTTGACCAGAACACTGCTTTCATAGTTTCAACCATAAATGACGCAAGACACTGCGTCACTATCTAGGTGTGGATAACCAATTAATTACCTCTCCGGTCTTGCGGCGAAGCACATTACAAGTCTTTTATTTGCCATTAGACTCGGAGAAACAAGATGAGATAAAAAAAAAAAAAAGAAAGAAATAATCAAACAAATCATTCTGACAACATACAGGCCACACGGTTGTAAATGCTGGTTACCTAATAAGCAATGCTGGGAAAAAAATGGCCAAAAAATTGGAATAAATTGAAACTACACAAATTTGACCATAGTTTGAATGTTTGTTATATAATTTCTGGACAAATTATGACATTGTCACACTATAATACAAAGATACCAGGGTTGCACATAATCTAACAACCTGTTTGGGCTTTCAGATAAGTCCCAGTTCCTGGATCTGTGTGCAAGGCGACTGGATTTCATTTCTGCCAGCTCTGCTCATGTTTGTGTCCTGACCTATGGCTTTGTCTTGGCCTAGTTACCCCTCCTCCTTCCATTTGCTGTAACCGGACAGAGCTGAGTCAAGCAAGGGTTAAATGAGCAGCCTCTGAATGTGGCTGCATCTTCAGATTACACAAGAAAAATCCTTCTCCCTTTATGACCTTCTACCTCAAAAAAAAAGAAGCACACTCGGATGGTTGCACTTACAACTGAGCTGCTTGTCACTTCTGATATTTCACATAATGCACAGTCTTTCAGTTTTGTCATCCCTGATGCATGCTGGCGCTCCGACACTGCGCATGATAATCTCTGAATGCTTCCTGGGTTGCTATGAGAAGAGGCTGTAGACCGACCCCTCTCCTGTCATTGGGCCGTTCCAATGCCTCGCAGCCAATAAAGCACCACAGGGGCCTATGTACATCCCCATCTCTCTCTCTCTCTCTTTCCCCCTCAATAAATGTAAATGCACATCCACACACAAATGCATGTATGGCACCTTTTTAAAGAGATGACATTTTGACAGCAGGGAGATCTAGTCGAATAAAGCATTTTGAAAATGTACCTGCTAAATACATGCTCACACGTGTTACATATAACAATATAAATGACATTTCATGCATATTTTTGTAAAACATGTATCCCCTGCTTGTGTTTTTCTTGTCCACCTTTGCACAACAGTGTGTTTTGGCCTTTACTGCCATTTTGACTGATGCTACCCAACACAGTCCACCCCCCGCCCCGCAGTATCTCTGCTATTCCTGCACCCTTGTGTCGCCCCTGTCAGATGGAGAAGATGCAAACATTAACATCATCATAATGTGCATGTTGCATCACTGGAGCACATCAGATTTCCTATACAATTGGATTTTTAGGCAGAAATACACTCATCACATTTGCTGTCATAAGGCACATATCTGTATATGGAAAAACAATGATATTGCACAGATGCTGCAATAAGTAGTAATACTGATACAGGAAATACTGATATTGCACAGATTGTCTATACAATACCTTTTTTTCCCTTTATATTTTGGTTTACAGAACAATATGTACATTATCAGTATTTCTTATACCAGTATTTCTACTCATGGAAGAATCTGTGCAGTATCATTGTTTTTGAATATATATATATATATATATGTGCGATATTGTTATTTTGTGCATCCAGAGGAATATGTGCAATATCTCCACACATGGACGAACTTGCACAAAATCAACAGTACTTATGTATATTTCTTGTTTATTTTTTATATGTTCCCTATATGTTCGCACTATCCCCTTTACTGCTGCAACACTGCACATCTATAAATAGAAAAACAATGACATTGCACAGATGCTGCCATGAGTAGTAATACTGATATAGGAAATACTGACATTGCACCGATTGTATCTATATTGCACAGACTCTCCGTTAAGATGAAAAGACTGATATTGCCTGTGTCTATGCAATATCATTTTTTTTCTTTTTCTTTTGGTTTACAGAAGAATATGTGCAATATCAGTATTTTTAGCTTATGGAAGAATCAGTGCAGTATCATTGTTTTTGAATATATAGATAAGTGCAATGTCATTATTTTCCATATCTAGAGGATTGAGTGCAATATCTGAATTTCTACATATGGAAGAATTTGTACAAAATCAACAGTACTTATGTATTTTTCTTGTTTATTTTGTTTTAATTTTTATTATATGTTCCCTATATGTTTCCACTATCCCCTTTGCTGGTGCAATACTGCACATATCTATATAAAACAATGATATAGCACAGAAGCTGCCATGAGTAGTAATACTGATACAGGAAATACTGACATTGCACAGATTTTTATCTATATTGCACTGATACTTGAGTAAGTTGAAAATACTAATACTGCACAGATTATTTACATGTACAAGAATCTATGCAATATCAGTATTTTTGGCTTGCGGAAGAATCGGTGCAATATTAGTATTTCTTACATGTATTCTGTACAATATCATTGTTTTCCATATATAGATAAGTGCAATATGATAGCAAATGTAAAATAAATTTATTTACAAAATTTCCTCTTGGGGATCGATAAAGTATTTCTATTCTATTCTTTATATAGGTATGTACAATTTTTTTTGCATCCAGAGGAATGTGTGCGATATCTGAGTGTCCACATATGGAAGAATTTGTACAAAATCAGCAGTACATATGCATATTTCTTGTTTATTTTTTATTTTCTACTGATATTTCCTATATGTTTGCACTACCCCCTTTGCTGTGCATGTTTCCTGGCTGGGGGATTTACAAAGGCTTATCTTATCTGATCTTATCTTATATATGCATAAAGGTGAGGAAACCTTTAGTAGCACTTTAAAATAAGCAATGAGGTAAGTTAACAAATGGATCGGCGACTGCAATCCTTGTGCAAGCTAAGGAGTGGTTAAAGAAGGTATGTCTGGGATCAAAGGGCAGGTTTCACAGTTGCACAGTGGTCACTGTAGGGGAAAGTACAACACTAGCCCTTGGATTAATCATGTAACAGTGCTAAATAGATGGTAAATGGTGATGCATATAAATTAAAATCATTATACAAGTCTGTTTTTTAAAGGTCATGCTTTTTTTGTGGGCCACAAAGCATTCAGCCACTTTGAAAAGTGTCTCCGTGTGCCAATTTTGGATCAAACTGGGAGGGGCCCTTTTTGCTGGTTGGACTTCTGCAAATTAAATGTCCAGATTCCAACTGTGCAAAATGTGCAAAACAGCCCTCACTATCTCCTGCTTATCAGGCTGCCTTTCTCCCCTACGAGCGTCAATCTGCGTTTAAAAAGTCAACTGCACATCGGAGCGATTGCACGCAGAGAGATAAATGATGAAATAAATCAATGGTAGCATCGCTCGGCGGAGTCGTATGAAAATATCCCGGCATGCTAGCGACGCAACACTCAGCCAGTGAGGGGAGGGATGATGGAGCTAAGATGGCAGCCCAACTGAGGGTGCTGCCTCTCCGGGGTCAAGAAATATTCCAGGAACGAACGAAACTGAAACACGACTCGGCGATTTTTGCAAATCAGCGGTGCCGTTTCTGCGTTTCTACGAGAAATCTAGTTATGGCTTGAGAAGATTTGCTCTCCGGAGGGGGACGAGCACCGTTGTTGACGCCGTGGCCGGATCGGAAGAGCAAACGCTGTAGCTGCCTGCACCACCAGATTGGCTTCAATTTGCGCTTATTATAACCGAGGACCGTGGATGCTAATTGTGGTATTTGTGCAGCTCGGAGCGGACAAATGATGTGACATGTGGCGGATTTAATGACAAGTGGACCGCATCAGATGGCTAGATATTATCTGGCTGTGATATCTTTTGTGTGATATATGCATTGTTCTGCAAAACGATGATGTGTGCTGCTGCGGCAGCGGCCGCCGGTGGAGGGATCCTGCCCTCCTTATCGCCGTCGATGGGGCTGGGTGTCAGGGTCATTTCTGGAGCCGGAGCCGAGCTCTCCACCATCGGTTCGGGTATGGGTTCTTGTCCGACACCCGGAGCCCAGTCGGACTGTCGGACTCGGTACCAGCTTCTACTCTCAGGACGAGCTCTGGCGGAGAGATACAGGCGGATTTACACTACCGCCATCAATGATAAAGAGCAAGGGATAAATCAAGGAAGGTGAGTGGCTCATGAGAAAAATACAGATATCGCAGAGGCTGGTCTGTCATTCGCACTGCTAACTGGGCTAACGACCGTAAGCTAACGTTAACCCTTGCTCAGCGGTACGTCAGTGAGCGCCAGCTAGCTAACCTACACCCAAACCATTTAATAAATATATAGTTTACGGGCTTGTCTGGCTTTTGTCACACAAGTCAGTGTTTTAGCTACAAACAATACGCCAGGAACACCATAATTAGGTTGCACCCTCCTGCGGGGTCAGCTTGCTAGGTAGCAATTTGGGCTTAGACTTCCTTAGCCTGTGCGGCTAACGTTACGTTAGTTCACCCTGGGTGCTCTGGACATTGTGTTTTCAGTTGACACAGGAATTAAAACACAAAACGCTTGAACCTTCTACAAAAAATAAATTAAAATACTCTATAAGCTTATGCACAAAACAAGCTAGCTAGCTAACTGTCATGACAGCAGTTGGTCTATGTGTTGAGCCATAGGTGCTACCTAGCTTAACGTAAACAAACTAGTGTAACATGCTAATTTTTTTTTGCTAACCCTTCACTTCTTGGGTTGTCGCCATATTTTACGACAACTTGTCATTTATTACAGTTGTTTGTGTGTTTAGGCCCAACGGCGTCACGGTTAGCTAGCTAACTAGGAGCATCAACCCTTCCCCAGGTTATCTTGAACCATTTATTCAAGAAACATGGAGCTGATCATGACTAGTTGTACATCAAAACAGCATGATACATACAGTATATTTAAGTAGCTGCTGTGCTCAGAATGGCTCGAAACGTGAGACATGTTTGGGTGAGGATGTGTTGGGAGGTGGATGAACTCATTTGCTTTTCTGGCATAAGCGGGTAATACAGTTACGTCATTGTAGTCAGTCAGTCAGGTTGTAGTCTGAGTAGCTGGATCATTGCTGCATCCTCCCTCACAAACTCAGTTGTTATTCTCAGCCCCCCACCTCGTACAAAGCCTGCTTTAGGAAAGGAGGCAAATATACTGCTGAAACAACACGAGTCTGTTTTGTTAACAAATCCTTGAATTAATAGCTCTAAATGAAAGTGCAAGGAGAAATCAATTAACACCTCAACTCAATCTACTCAGCTTTATTGCCAGTGTTATTTTTAAGTTCCGATCTTGTGTCTGACACTGATCTTATTTTGTTTATCTGCGCTCACAAAGAAATGCAAGCTTCAGGAAACCGCTTTAGAAGCAAGTGTCAACCAGGCTTGACTTGTTGTGTTGATCTACCAGTGCAAAAAAAAATCAGGTAGAGACATTTCTGTGGCTTCTGATGTAGAGGCTATATCGTCCCTATATGTTCAAAGGGCTGAGGAACTCCAAGCAAATTTGCCTTGTGGCAGGCTATTGGAAATCAATATTCAGTTGTCTTCGCAAGTAATAAAATTAGGATACTTAAAACCCAGTGAAGTATTTTTAGTTTTCAGCCCTGGCAATAAACCTGCTTTACATGCCAGCAGTGAAACATCAAGAAAGCCATTTTAAATAATATAATTTACCTCTACAGAGCAAAACATGTTCAGTTATTTTGTTAACAGATTTAAAACGGACAGACAATTACAGCAGGAAATTTTTTAACATGTATTGCTTTTCTCTGTTTAGTACAGGGTAATAATGATTACTAATTCATGTCCTGCTTCTCTGTTTTTAGTTGTAATTCTATTTGTGGCCCCTAGCTCTTCTTATTGACAGCCTAATTTGTAAGTGAAACTGAGCATAAAGAGCCAATGCAAAACTCAGATTTCAGTGAGAGTTCAAAAATTTCCTAGGGGGAAATTTCTGCAAAACCAAAGTCTTTTGACCAGACATGTGACTCTGAATGTGAATCTGCTGCTGCACCTGTGACAGTAAAGTAGGGTGTATTTCACTTGTGAAGACTTGTGCTGTGCAGGCTGCATTAGATGTAAACTTGCTATACAAGACTGAAAAAATAGGACTGAAACCACCATTGAAGACATCTGGAATGGATTCAGGATTTTTACACCTAAACGATTTGTTTTTTTCCAGCGTCATGACTGGCATGTGGTTTTGAAATGAAGCTTCACCTCCTATTTTTCTCACATCCCAATATTTTATATCAAGAGCTTGTGATTCAGTAACATGTGTTCAATGTTCTGCTTTTTTAAGTAGAGTGTTGCTGTTTTATATAAAAAGCTCAAAGCATTTTTATCGTAGCAGTGGGCTTTATTTTTAAAAAGTGGTTTTAACGCAGTCACTATAAAGCAGTTTGGACAAAAGTGTCTGCCTAATTTAATATAGCTGAACCATATGTTTTGCAAAACCGACTAATTACTGTATGCTTCCAGGGGAAAGAAGGCTTTGAGCAAGAAGAAACTGAAAAGGCGACAGAAGGTCAAGTCAAAAGTCAAGTCAAGAACAAAGGTAAGAGATGCTTTATTGTCTTAACCAGCTGTCACAAAATATTATACTTCTATGTAATGCTACTGTCACTGTATTTTTATGCTAAATATGTACTGAGGGCTGTTTTAAAACCTTATTAAACCAATATTTATTAGTAGGACATAATCCCGCTTAACCCTTTAAGTCCTAGTGCGTCATCTGCGACACGTTTGGGCAAGCACAATTTGGAATACTGTAATTATGTCACCATTTGTGCTATCGGGAAAAAAAATCCAGCGATTTCTGAAAGCTGAGGCGTTGCGCTTTACAGCCAATATGGCGTCATTACGGTAATTTCATTCGTGCCCCCCCAGGAAGCTCTAGAAGCAGCCCCTTTGTTCCCAGAGAGCGGAGAACTGAACTGAACTCAATTTCATAGTTTTTTTTCCCACTAAAACACTAAAATCAAATTCTGTTTTTGTGTTTTTCTTCATTTTAAACCATCATTACACTCTTATAACAGGCAGTAGATTGTAAATAACTGCCAGATATTGAAAGTTTCTTCTGAAAAAATGGGCACAAGCACTTACTCACAGGACATTTTCTGACCCTTTTGTAATCAAAATAAGAAAAAAAAGACCAGGTGGACATTTTGAGGCTCAGGTCTTAAAGCAGGGGTGGGCAATCCTGGTCCTCGAGGGCCACTATCCTGCATGTTTTAGATGTTTCCCTCTTCCAACACACCTGATTCAAAAGATCAGCTCATCATCAAGCTCTGCAGAAGCCTGATAACGATCCTCCTGATCATTTGAATCAGGTGTGTTGGAAGAGGGAAACCTCTAAAACATGCAGGATAGTGGCCCTCGAGGACCAGGATTTGACACCCCTGTCTTAAAGGGTTAACCAGCTGTCACAAAATATTAGACTTGTACTTCTATGTAATGCTACAGACACTGTATTTATATGCTAAATTTGTACTGAGGGCTGTTTTAAAACCTCTACAATATTTATCATAGTGTGGAAGTTGTTTATATCTCTTGATAAATACACAATATTTATTAGTAGGACATAATCCTGCTTAACATTCTC